>LTAE01012546.1:0-11165 GCA_001647135.1 Pontederia paniculata
ATTAGATTTAAAATCTTTTTTATATAAATGAACTCTAACAGTTTCAATTGATTGAAATTTTGTACTATAACATTTTAAACATGGACATTTAATACTTCTTTCTCGCAAATACTGAGATGACTGACACACAAAATTTATAAAATATTCAACTTCATTCACAAATTCTTCTGTAAGTCAGTCCTCTACGACCAGGATTTGTTCTATTATACATCCACCAGCGAGTTTCCGGAGGAAACATTTTTCTGCAATAATTTTATAACTTCTAAACTAATACAACAATATTCAAATAATTTCACAATTAATATTAAAAGTAAATAAGTAAGCAAATCAAATGATATAAAATTAAATAACTAAGCAATATTCAAATAATTTCACAATCAATTAACTATTTTAACAATAAAAATAAAAAATCAATAGCTTAAATTAACAAGTAAAATTACAAATAACAATAAATACACTAGTTAATTATCACATAAATTTATATAACATAAATAAAACATTAAAATAATTAATATTAAGCTGATGCATTAAATTAGCAACAATATTACATGAATTTGTGAAACTAACATATATTAAATAAAAAAATTAACACAATTAACTAAAAGTTAACAACTAAATAACTTATTTAAAAAATAAAAAAAGGGTCGCGGCGACCCTGCGACCCCGCGACCTCGTGCACGGTCCTTCCCGTCAGAATTCCTGACGGGTGTTAGTGCACGTCAGGAATTCTGATGGGCCGTTTTAAACCGTCAGGAACTCTGACGGGTCTACGGCCCATCAGAATTCCTGATGGGTCGTGGTCACTGTCAGAATTTCTGACGGGTGATACCCGTCAGAAATTCTGACGAATCCTTTTCCCTCAAAAATTTTGACGATCGTGGTGACCCGTTAGTATTTCTGAGGAATTTTCTTCCGTTAGAAATTTTTGTAAGAAATTGGCTTTTTCTTTCGTCACAAAATAATTTTCTTCCTATAGGCACTTTATGAAATCCAAAATTGTATAAAATTAATCTTCTAAAATGATCGATCTAATAACTATCAAATGTAGTCATCATAAAACTAGAATGATCAAACAATATTTTTTCAAAACCAGAAAATTCAATCATGTTAGAGGTTGGAAATTGATAATTGAAATATCCAAAAGACATACATCTTTCTATAACCAAACAATTTATCTTCACAAGTCAAAATGTTAAATTCATCAAATGAAAATAACTTCTCAGTAGGACGTGGATGACAATCCAAGTAAGTTGACATCATACAATTCTTATCACGAAATTCAGAATCAAAATTAACCAATCAAATCATGATTAATAAGAATAATAGAAGAAACCAATTGAAAATTAGTAAAATTGAGAAACTTATGGATCAAAGAACTTCTCAACTCATGTAAAGAGCATTAGAAAAAGGCAAACTCAAATATGTGCTCGTTGTCTGCAAAAGTGTTTCCTCTTTGTGAGCATTCCTTAACACCTACAAAGGGGGATTAATAACCAAAGACAATAGTGAATTAGTGTTAGTATGAAAAATTTGAGCTCTATTTCTTCTTTCTTAACACTCTTCAAAGATGGTATTTTCGAACACTCGGATTTAATCCCCTCTTATCCTCACAACTTTCATAACACTCAACACTTAAATTTTTTTCACCAAGACTCCCAGAAATTGGCCTTTCTGATCTCAGAATTTTTATAACTCTCAATTTCATTTTTATTGGCTTCAAAGCACTCATATTGTTTCTCTTCTTCACCATTTTCAAACAATATTTGGTTCACATGTTCACCACATTAAAAAATTTCTTCTATTGTCGAAGAATTTACTCTCTCATCTTTTCTAGCCACACTCGCTTCTTCTTTTTTCAATCTAACTTTTTCCTCAAAATTATTATCATCATGATTAGTTAGACAACTCTTGAATTGGAAAAAAATTTAGCAAGCTCATCTTCCACTTTATCTAATTTTGCTTCCAACTCTAAGTGTGAAATCATCAATCTTGAGACTCTATCTTTGTTATTCTTTTGATGGTTTATTCTCTTTGGTGGCATACATGTTCTTCGTTCTTTCCATATTGTTCATACCGTCTATGTGACTATTGAAGAATATTATCCTCTTTTGAAGTTTGATCATACAAATTTTAATACGTGACATTCTTGTTGTTTTGATTATATCTTCTGCTGCTCTATAACTCATTGTGAAATCTACATATATTAGTTAAAGGTTCCTCACAACTTCATGTGGTGACACTCTTATTTTATCTTAACTCAAGTTGACTTTTTCCCTCTAATGCTTTCACCACTCAACATTTTTCCAACCCCCCAATAAGTTCTAAGAGAACTAATGCAAGTCAGAATAAGATAAGAAGTAACTAAATCAAATCAATTTCTGAACATGATTGCAAGATAAAAAAAGAATTCAAGGTTGAATATGGAATAAATTTCAGAAAGGATTTTCAAACAGAAAAGGAAATAAAAAAAGATTAGATTTCACAGCAGAAATGTTCAAGGGCTAACCAAACTTCAAGTACGACCAATATGTTTCAAGATTTTTTTTGAACTTACCATCAACAGAATTTGTTTCAACCAAGTTATTTTCCTCCCTTTTTCTTTTTCTTTTGAAGGCACTACTGGGGCCAAGACTTTTTTTCTGAAATTTTCTTTTATTTCCACCTTTCTTTTTCTTTTTTTGGATATTTTTTCAAAAACATATTGGTTTCTTTTTCTGATCTTTCTCTAGAAGCGAATTTTCTTTTTTTTCGATCACAACTGAAGTGGAAGAAACAAAAGATCTAAATTTAGTTGGTGGTGGATGAATATGGATTTTTCTTTCTGAATATTCGAAGGCAAACAAAATAAAAAAAAAAGATAACTAGAACTCGTATTGAAAATGCGGCTCTAATACCAAGTGATACGATATTCAAGAACAATGCCTTGAATGACTAAACAATATATGATAATTAAGAGAAACGTGATCAAAATAAGATCAGGCAGCGGAATATCGACCTCAAGATTACCAATGAATCAAACAATCGATATTATAAATTAATGAAGTTAATCACAAGTTTACCTTGAATAGCGAAAGCTCACGAAGACCAAGTTGTATGAGTTTCCTCATAGCAGAAGTAATTAAGCCAAAATTTTAATTCATTCAATTGTTGTCCAAATAATACAAACTAGCAGTATTTGTAGTTTCTTAAATACTAGACTTTGATAGAGAATAAAATCCTAACTTAGCCTACAAGTAAATGACACTTCTTTCTTAAAATAATACTTCAATTTCTATTAAAACTCTAAACTGAATATTTGACAAAAGATATTTTTTTTAAATAACAACTCAATTTATATCAAGACCCTTAACAGAATATTTGATCCTAATTACTTCTGTATTTCTGGATTCAATAATTAATTCCATATGTTGTTTGGGCCACATCATGAACTCTTCATGTAGTATGATTTGTAGCACATTGAGAAGTTGAACTTGATCCAAAGTCTTCAACTTAGATTGTATATGTGATTCAAAGTCTTCAACCTAGATTGTAGATAATTCTCTATTAGCGACCTAAATTTGTTTTATCCACAATCTTGTAATTGAACTAATACTCAATTGCAAAGATTCTTGATCATCTTCAGCACCAACATCTTGATCATCATGTTCAATAATCTTATGTCCAAATATGATAGCAACTTCTAAATTCGTGTTATCTTCGAATTTGACAGCTTTCGAATTCATATAATATTACAATTTTCATGGGGCAAAATTATAAATGTATAATGAAAAAAATGATAGAGTTTACAATTAAATGAGAAAAATAGCTACACTCAATGGTGGTAACAGTTAAAAGATTAACCTAATTTGAAAGAGTAATGAAAAGGAATGGAAGGAAATTAAGGTAAGAGAAGGGGATTATGAAGTAGGATTAACCTATTTGAATATCATTAAGGGAAATAGGTGAGCAGGAGTTAAATATCAGTCTTGTTAGAGTATATGCATAATAAGGGCAAAGGAAAGGGAAGATGAAGATGTTAAATGGACGATTAAGTCAATATTTTGACTGGGGAAAAGTAAAAGGACAAAGAGAGGGAAACGAAAGGGAAGCCTTACTCCTTCCGGTCATAAATTCGGTACAAGAAATTTTATATCATTTGAAGAGCTTTCTTTTAGGTCATCATTGAAAATTTGAAATTCTAAATCTGCATCACCAGGTCGCTTTTGATTTCACGAATAGGCCTTCATATTGATACAACTATTTGATGTCATTATGGTCAAGGTTCTCTGCAAGACTACACACAAAAGCAATTTCGAAAGAGGGACCAGAAGTATACTTGCGGGCGAAGGATTAAGGGTAGAGTGAAGCATAACCGTTAGGCAAATTCAGAAGCTAAGTAATTATGTCCACGATACTTATTTCCCAGCTATAGGCAAAAGAAAAAAAAAACTGCTGCACGACCATCGGCTGCAGCATGCATGTGTGCATCATCCTCAACAGATGCGACAGACACATCTCTCTACATTCTTCACGGCAGTAATGTCTGATGAAAATTTTGGAGTGCATGTACATCTACACTACTCAGGTATAACAGACACCCATTTAATTGTACACTTTACCTGTTTCCCAGACTATCCGTACACTGGATACATTCTCTCGAAACTCTGAACACAAGATTTTCATTGTAGGATCTTCCAAGCAGAAATTATAACTTGCATTCCCTCGTGTGAAAGAAGTTTACACCGAATCACCAACATTGGAATCCGATTGCTTCACAAGTCACAAATCCGAGAAGCATAAATGAGAGGTGCCTCGTTAACCAAACAGGTCACTGAACAAGTTGGGATTGTTCGCTGTTGGCGTCACACCAACCTGCCTTGCTGTTGCATCTTTTTGCAAGGAATCTTCACGATTAGGTCCCTTCTTTGAGGGCACAACAATACTTGCCCCGAGTGAGCTCTTGCCAGCTGAGTACATGTCCACATGTAGATAACTTGAAGAACTGCTACTTGTTCCTGCTGGCAGTGGTGTGTCATTGTATAATCCCATCAAATCAGGTGCTTTGGCAACATTTGGTGGAGCAGACTTCTCAAGGGGTGGTTGTGTTGATGGTGGTCCCAAAAGCCCTTCCAGTTCCTTAAAGGGGTCCACAGTTGGACTGCTCTCAGGAGCTGGCTCACCCAAATCAAGAAGATCTGGTGGAGGGACAGAGGGAACATTTTTTTCCTTGGAGCCTTCAGAAACGACAGAATTTTTAGATGTGGCTGGTTTGTCAGCATTTGGAACATTTCCTTTAGCAGTCCTATGGGTAGATGGGGCTTTCTTCTCCGTTTTAGCAGCCGAGGCACCAAATAATGAAGCCGCTAATTTCTGCTTTTCAGCTGAGACTTCAGGTTGTGCTTGTCTCCTAGAACTGTAGGCATCTCGTGATTGTGAGCTCACACCATCAGTATGCTCTCCACCATTTGCTGTTTTCTCCGATGTAGTTGAGCTAGATGGTCCAGAGGAAGATGAATACGTAGGCTTGCCCCACTTTCTCTGAACACCTTCCAACCGAAGTTTAACTCCATGATCTGTGGTTTCATCAGGAGTCGATAGCTTTGAAGCTTGGCTATCTCTGTAATAAATCGCCTCAGGCACTGGAACTAGATCGGTAACTGGTGATGATGCTGAGATGTGAGGAATTATCTGTGGAAGTGAGGGCTTTGGAAGCTCATAAGCCTCAAACCTGAGTGTGTGACTAGAAGATTCATTTTGGTATTGATTTTTAAAGGTGCTGACGTTAAACATCCCTGAACGCTCATTCTCAGGAATGTATGGCCCTGCCCCCTTCTCTATGGATTTTCGCACATAATTGTTCAAGAATGACAAACTTTTATCGACCTGCAACAACAAGGTTTGTTCAGTAATTTGGTAGATAGAGATGAATAGATACCAGAAAATGGTTCTAGCATGTAATAAATTAGAGCAAAACATATGTATAGCGGGCGACACAGTTCTAAAAAAGGTACACACTGCTTGCATATGGACAATCGAATGGGCCATGAATGTGACATATATCCCGCATAATTATCCATATGCAAACTACATGTGTAACTTGCTAGGTCTACATTGCCATTAAATTGTACACATAAGCAAATGATATATAATATGGGATATGTGATCCAAGTGCTGGATGTAGTTTTTTTTTTGAGAAGAAGTGCTGGATGTAGTTCATTCGTGGAAAATCAGATAGATTACTTTATCTTCCATTACTATATGACAAAAAAATGCCCATGTCATCAAAAGACATCCAAGTTGAATACTAGGCAACTGCAGAAATTACAGAAACATTTTTTTTGAGAGGGAGAAATTACAGAAACTCAAGTCCTAAAGGGTATGCGCTTATGTCTTTAGGGTCTTAACGGCTTAATTCATCACCATAAATGTTAGTAACAAATCATGTATTGTCCAAATTTTTGTTGGAGTCTTCAAAACTCAGGGGAGCCAAATGCAAAAAGATGAGATTCAAGTAGCACTATCTTTTTTTTTTTTGAGGGCTAGCACTCTTTATCATAAGGAGAATATTCTAAAGAAAAGAAAGAAATCATTTTTTATGCTAGTGATTACCTCAATATCTTCACAACTTGCATCCAGTGGCATGATATTTTCAACAGCTTGTCTATCCAAACCTAGCAATGCTTGTAACTCATATGCACGCTGTTGCAAGTCTGTTGAGTGTGATGCAGATAGCTCATCAATTAGCGACTGACACTGCAAAAGTGAAGAAATGTCAAACAAGATAGAAAACCATAATTTCACATCCATATGTCATTAGAAGGTAAATCAAAAGAATCCATTTTCTTTAAACTAAAAGAATCCAAGTAACTTTTGACAAAGCTGATTATTGGTACTCCAGCACTGACTATGCTGATCGTATGAAACCACATGAATGCAGAAGTAGCAAATAGGACAATCCTAAAAGCACTACACAAAAAATTGTTATGGCAGAGCACCAAATTCATACAACGAAGTATATACAGAGTAGATTGTAATAAACAAATGGAAATGGATCATGTCGAGTTATAATTTTACCTCAGGCAATAAATCTACTCTCCTTCCAGCAGCGATTTCAAATGCACAGATTTTCATGATAGCTGATACTGCATAAGTCTATCAAGAAACCAGAAATGAAAATTAAACATAGTATAATGACAGTGAATCTCTAATTCATATAAATATGAAACAAATGAAAAAAGAACAAAAGAATAATTCTTTTGCATTGAATTAATGCATGCCAATAAAGTGGTAACATAGCAAAAGACTGAGATATCACCATGAAGAAAACTAAAGTCAAATGCAATGTAATTATGGAGACATATGTGTTCATGCTTATTCAAAAGACCAAGTGATAGATAGACTTCCACAACCCATTTCACAGGTAAAACAAGACAAGGCCTATACCTTGACCGTGTCATCACCAAGATGTGCATCCACCACATCACATATCTTTCCAATTATATAAGAAGCAGAATACTTTCCATCTGCTGTTCCATATTCCCCAAGGACCCAACATATAACCTGCAAATAAGCCACATATAATGGAAACATATTGTAAAGGAAGCGAAATGTTTGCAACTTGCAAATTAGAGGAATGAAACCAAGAAAAAAAAATACTTGCAAAAACAAGGAAGGAAGTTTGGGCTCCCCAAGAATACGTAAGTAGGAAACGACCTGCAAAAGAGAAGATGAATGAGGTCTTGAAAAGGACTCATCATATAAATGAAATAAACCATGAAATTCGCAGAAGGCAAAGGATCAACACTTTTTACGATATTGATCTTGCACATAGAATGGGTGTGATCCAAAGGATCATCTTTTTATTTTCTTTGAGGGAAGCATCAAATTATCTTGCACATATGATGGTATGATCAAACCATCTAACATGCTTTACCAAAATTTAAAACAAAAAGTATTCGTTCTATTTTTTTTTTTTTTTTTGAGAAACACAAATTTTAAAAATATTAAAAAGTATAACTAATATACTTTATTGCTACATTATGATTGAGCTTCAACACTGACTTAATAAATCAGAAGACCAATATCAAAAGTAGGGGTATAAAAGCGATTATGTGTGTCGCCTTCGAGCACCGGCAGAAACATAAGTCTTTTTTTTTAGAGAAAAAAACATACAGTCCATAGGATAGCTGGATGTTATGACAGAAGATGAACAGATAAAGTACATCAACGTACAATTAAGAACTGATCAGAAGAAAAGCATACAGTTAGTAATGAAAATGTAGTACTATTTGAGTTGCATGAAATGATTTCACTTCATTGTATACGCACCAAAACATTATAGAAGATACACATTAAACATTTAGATATGAAAACAATTGAAACATATACATACTGCCGATGATCTTAGCTGGGTATCGGCGCCTTCATCATCCTCTCCAAATCCTTCCGCAATTAATCGCATTAAATTATGTGCCACCCTAACATTTACAAGATCACCTGCATGTTTAAAGACCTTATTCATGGTCTGCGAATAAAATTGTTAGGGGCTGTACGATATTTTATATATAAGACTAATACAATAATAAGAAAATCTATATTAATACAAAAGCACATACCTGAATAAACCATTGATTGCTTGGTGCAAATTGTTCAGCGAGCTCAACACAACGAGATGCAATTTCTGTTTTGTAGTGACTATCATTGATGCTTATCATGTAATCAATCATGCGATCAACTATGACTTCAACATTTGTAGATTTTGTCATTTTATAAAGTAACTCAAAAGTTTTCCGCTTTAGAGTATCATCAGGATCCTGCATATTTGTATTCCAAAACACAAGCAGCTTAAAATAATGAGAAAAACATATATGGAAAAAGTTATACATATAATACAAAAATACACAAGCTTATAATTTCAAATAGAGAAATATTAAGGTGCGATCACATACACATAAAGATATGAGGAGCCACATTATTAATTTTAGTTGAAATATTATTTGCGGGCCCCACATGTCTTTATGTGTCTGTTATTGCACCTTAATGCACCTCTTTCAAATATGTTCCTGTTCATAGTAAAATTCATTACTTTAGACTATCTGCATGAGTCAATTAACTATCCTTTCATTTCAGCACTCTACATACTTTTTGACAAGTGTGCCATCAATACTTTTACCACACGGCAAATCAACTGCTCTTTGACTACTTTAGACTAGGCAAATTTCAAATTAAGTTTCTGTGTTACTTACAAAAATTTTCTTAGGGTGATTACCAGTGGCAGTAAACCAAGCCTGTTTTATACCTTCCTAAGATAAGATACCCAGTGAGATGCCACCATCCTTCGTCTATTCTGGCCTAAAACTGCCAATTTCCCTCTTCAATGACACCTGAATCTAGTCTTGGAGACCTACAAGACCTCTTTTATTTGTGATGCTTCAAATTATAACAGTGCTTATTAGTTGATTCAATAAGGCTCTATCTTCACATAAAGTAAACCGGACTGAAAATTTTGACATGATAAAGCTTTGTCAGAAGTTGAAGATTAGGTTCTCTATCATTTAAGCTCACATGGCAGTAAGCAAAACAGATGTACTCATTGTTTTGTGATACAGTTAATTTCTAAGAATTTTTTGAGGGGGAATTTATAAGATCACAGTTACAGAAATCAGTAACTATTCAATTTTCTTGATAAGGGAGGATATGAGGATTACCAGAAGTCTTGTGTATTTTTTCTTCAAACAAAAGAAGACATGCTTGTTTATGAAATTTAATTATGTCTTACCTCTAAACAATCAATAACAGCCAGCTGGTGTTCTTCAGCAATATCTGGATTTATTTTAATCAATCTTCCAAGCGCATCAATACCCATATACTTGAGGTTGTGGCTATCACTCTGACCACATAAGTAAAATCTAAGGTCCAAAAAACAAAGGCATACTAAAAGAATTCTCATTTTTTTTATAACAGAAATTCAAAACAGACCTACCTTCAGAAACTTGGAAGTGGCTTCTGCTGCGGCATCTAGTAGTTTGGCATTTGAATAGATAGATGAAACACAGCATATGCATTCATACAGAACAGCGTTGCCGATGTTGGTTGAAGTTTCACATTTCCTAAATATATCACTAAGGACATTGTACATATGTCCACTAGCTTGTTTATCGCCACTACCAAGTAGTGCAAGAATTTTTAATAATTTTATCTGAGCAAACAAAAGATTAACATTATCAAACTTGTCAACTGAGTAAAATTGCAATGCCCATAAGATATCAAAAAATAACTAGTGGAAAATGGCAGCTAAAAGTTTTCATATCTTGAGTCTCAAATGGCTCTATAGATATTGGATTTTCTCTCAGTCATCAAAAAGATAAAACTGACATCTGCCCAACTATTTTCAAGCATAACCTCAAAATCTTCTAAAAAACACAGTCAAATTGAAATTCTTTTTTCTTGACCAAATGGGATTGAAACAAAAACCAGCACAACACTATCACGTCATGCACCATTTTGATTACAAAACCATGTAGCCAAAATTTCTCATGCAGATGAGTAGTCACACTTATAATAGTTTACGCGTATTGAAAGTTTCTAAAGTCATGCCATAACAGATGCTGATTGTTATGAGAGTACCTGAATAAATGGAGCAGGCATTTGATGGTAATCATAAGCTTTTGGGAGCCTTCTTTCAGCTACTTGCTTGAGAATGCTAACAAAACTGATAACCAATTCTTTGTACGAGTTCACATCTGCTGTAATAAGGTCAAAAAGGGGACAAAGTGCTGCTCCCATTACTCCAGGATCATTATCACACAACTTCTGCAATCAGTAACAGAAAGCAAATAAAAAGAATCAGAAATATATCAAGCTACTTATAACTCAGTGTACGTGCACGTTCAGATTAGTCAATTGATTCAAAGCTATTAGCCAGTAAATTCTAGACATAAGAAGTTAGAATTGAAAGACGATGGAAATTGGTGTAAAGAACGGAGTTCATAGGTCGAGATGTTTACAGATTTGGAGAAAACTAACTACATTGGCGTCAAGATCGCACCTTCTGGAAGTTGGAGAGGAGGTGGGGGACTGATGATGGAGATCGCTGATAGAAGCGGTGGAGCGCCATTACGGCCTTCTTGCGGACGTCCTCCTTCGGATGGGAAAGGAGCTCGACTACCTGGGGCAGTACGGCGGGG
>LTAE01012547.1:0-10462 GCA_001647135.1 Pontederia paniculata
TTCTGAGGGGCTTTACGCCCCTCAGAAATTCCGTCAGAAATTTCTGACGGGTACGAAACCCGTCAGAAATTTATTACCAACGAGTTTTTTTCTGACCGTTTAAATTGGACGAAAATTCCGTCAGAAAGGCCTTTTCTGACCGATTTTTCGTCAAAATCCGTCAGAAAATCCGTCAGAAATGACTGTTTTTCTTGTAGTGTTTTTTAATTTCTTTTAAAAAAGTGACGGGAAATCGTCGATAACCCATCGTAAAATCATCACTACAACGTCGATAAAATCATCGCTAAATCATCAGTAGTTTGACAATAATTTATTGTTAACTATATATCGAACAAAATCATTGCTAAGCTTTTGACGAATCATCGCTACACCGTTTCAAATCATGCATTAATATAAAAGTCGTTGTTGTCCTAGTACAAAAATGATAAGAGGTCATAAGGCGGCTGCTCTTGGTACAAAACACTACAAGAATAATATATCTTAGCGACAAAATAATACGTTGCTAGGGTGTCGCTAAATAATTTAGCGACAATATAATGACGAGCTAACGACATACAAGAAGCATCGTTAATTTTTAGTCGCTATTAGTGACGATTTTCTACCTTCACTAAGTCGGCCATAAGTTGTCGTCCTAGTACAAAAATTGTAAGTAGTTCATCGATAACGTTATTATAAAAAAAATGATTGCTAAGCTATTGGCGAATCATTGCTATATCGTCGCAAATTATCGAACTAATATTATTTTCTTCAAAAAAAAGTGTCCCTAATTTATCATTAAAGTTCTCATATCGTCATTAAATATGTATTAATGTAAAAAAAAAGTTAGTGTTGTCCTGGTACAAAAATGATAAAAGGCCATAAGGTGGCCACTCTTGATACAAAGTTGTATGCAAGAGATTTTTGTGGCCAAGGTTCGCTAGGTAATTAATCCGCTGCCTTGTTAACATCCCGGGATATACGAAAGACAACCACCAATCTATATCTAATAGATTTATTAGGATTATATATTTGCTTTACAATTAACATCTTGTTTGTTTTATAAAAAAAGGGAAAGAAATTGAAAGACGATGATTACCTACAAGAACTAATGAGTAATCAAGAGTGTTGTAAGTTGAAATCACATTTTTGTACGGATTTATCATGCGGGAGTAGAATATTCAGAAGAGAAGAAACAATAATGGTACCTTTCTAAATATAACAAAACAGGTTAATCGTTATACTAATTTGTATATGATTAAATTATTCCTCAATTTCAATGGGGTCAATTGACCCCATTAATTAGCTTCTATGTTGCTTCGCCCCAGATAACACTAGAAATGTAAAAATATCAAGTGATGTATGTAGTACCATATAATATACTTGTTAATTTCTTCTTTATATACGTGATAATATATTTGACATATGCAGTCAAATGTGCAACTAGATTTATGAGATCTACTTAAAGAAGACCGAAGCTTACGTAAGTTCTAGGTATACAACAATCGTGGAATCTGAATCTTGGAGTTCTAGATATAATCCAAAAGTCCCAATATACTCTACCAAGTTCTAGAGCAATTAATATACATTAAAAAACTATTTAAAATTGGTTACTGAAATAATGGATATTAATGGATCACGAGAAGAAAGAAATGCTACCAAGTGTACACACATGCATGCTGAGTGAGAACACATGACCTATGTCTCAAAAAGAATATTTTTTACGTATATTTTTATTCTAGTTCTAGCTGCATGACATGCGTTTGTGGAAGAAGAATCTCTGATTTCACGGTGAATATTATATATATATATATATATATATATATATAAAATCTGCAACATGAAAGTATATATGCTACATGCTTATGATTATTCGGAGGATTGTCTCATATTTGCTCACTATAACTTTATCAAACAGAACAAAGTTCTTAATTTAAAGTGCAGATTGATGTGGGAATAAATCGTACAGAAGAGACCGTGCACTTTTTTTTATCAGGGCCGAAAGAAAAGATATGGCCTTATCACATGGTAAAAGTTTAGAAAGCATCTTACACATTGCAGCTAGACAAAGTATGTGAAGCATCTTCTTTGATATTTGTTTTTATCTCTCAGATTCGGCTAAATCAAATGCCATCACCTCTTGTTAGTACGNTATATATATACATATTTTCTATAGTCTTCTTATCAATTTTTGGTATTTGGTGAGATCCTTCTTACTTCTATCCCAATTTTCGAAAAAATTATTTTACAATATTCAAGATTAATTTTTGGGGCTTTTATTTATATGTTTCTCTACTGATATTAGAGAAAAAAATTTGTATTATACTTTTTCATAGTAGAAGATTTGTTAGTTGCTCCCGTGGTTTTTTCCTCTAATCTTGAGAAGTTTTTCACACAAATCATGTGTGCCCACTGGTCTGATTTAATACTCTTTATTATTGTCATCACACCACTTAAATTTATGCATTAAGAAAAAGAAGATAATTGCGCAAATATTTGTTCAGCCTTTTTTCAACAGTGATATTAAACCTGAATTATCAAATTGCATAAATTTAATGGAGAAGAATAATGCCCTCAGTCATATACTTGTGCTAACAGACCTAAATTATTCTATTTGAAAACCTTGGATGATAGACTATTTGAATTGCATAGACCTTTATCATTCAATCGAATGTGATACTACAAAATTCGAGGATATGGATGACACAAAGGGGCGGAGATTAAAAATCAAGACAGTTGCACATATTCGATAGTGGGTCAACTATAAGGTATTTCATCATATTGCAAATATTAATGAGGCTAATCAAATCTAGAAAAAATTACAAGAGATGTATGAGCGCAAATCACCATAGAATAAGATGCTATTAATGAAAAAAAGTACAAAAAATTGTCATTATGTTACAGAACATCTGTGTAGCTTTCAAGAATTAATTAACAAGTTGATAAAAAATCATGTTTGATGATGAGATCCAAGTATTATTATTATTGAGTTCGTTACTTGATAGTTGAAAAATACCTGTTGTCTCTCTAAATAATTCTGCTCTAGGAGAAAAGTTATCTTTAAAAATTATCAAAAATAGTTTGTTCAATGAAGAGACAAGAAGGCGAGAACACAAACTCAACAACTCATCAAAATCGTTGATTGTAGAAGATCATGGGAGAAGCAAATAGAGAAACTCTACAGCCATAATCGATTGAGATATAGAGAAAAATTGAAGTATAGAAAAGATCTTACTTATCATTATTGTTACAAGCCGGGACACTCCAAGAAAGAGTGCAGGAAACTGAAATGTGACAAATCACATGAAAGGTCTGACGATGCTGAAAAGGAGAAGAATGCAGTGATGAAAACAATGTTGCAATGGCCACATCTGGTGATGTGTACTTTCTTATTGAAGAGGATTGTGTCAACGTTGTGAGTCAAGATTCAATTTGGATCTTAGACACTGTAAATTCATTTCATGTTATCCCTCGCAGAGATGTCTTCTCGACATATACAAATGGTACATTTGAGTCAGTTAAGATGGGGAACAAGTTTGAGTCCTAAATTGCTCGCATTGGTGATATTCAGCTGAAGACCAGTACAAACAACAAAATTATGCTGAAAGATGTGAAGCATGTAACTGATGTCCGATTGAATCTAATTTCAGTTGGAAAATTAGATGAGGAAGTCTATGAGAGCAACTTCAAAGGGGGACTGTGGAAACTCAAGAGAGGTTCACTATTTCTGCCAAGAGGACAAAGAGATCATACGATTTACAAGACTGAAGCACAACACTATACTGGTGAAGTAAACATGACTGAAGAGATATCTCCTTCAGAGTTGTGGCACAAGAGACTTGGTCACATAAGTGAGAAAAGACTTCAGATATTGACTTGACAAAATTTGCTTTCAAGTATAAAAAATACATCTCTTGATATATGTGTGTATTATTTAGCTGGTAAGCAAACTAGAGTTTCATTTAATAGAACTTCTTCATCTAGAAGTTTGCATATTCTTGATTTGGTGCATACTGACGTTTGTTATATGAAGGATAAAACTCTAGATAGTTCTTTTTATTTTGTTACATTTATTGATGACCATTCTAAAAGGTTTGGGCTATTTCTATAGCGCACAAAGATCAGGTGTTGGTAGAGTTTAAAAAAATTTATGCCAAAGTTGAGAGAGAAATTGACAGAAAGCTCAAGTGTGTTCGCTCAGACAATGGGGGCAAATACAGAGATCCATTTGAAGTGTGCTGCAACACCTTCGGTATCAGACTTGAGAAGACAATTCTGAAGACTCCTCAGCAAAATGACGTCGTGGCTGAGAGAATGAATAGAACAATTGGGAGTGTGTCAGATGTATGCTTCTAGATGCTAGTCTATCTAAGAGTTTTTGGGTGAAGCATTGATTACTATGATTGATCTAATCAATCATACACCATCAGTACCTCTAGATGGTGGTATACCTCTAAAAGTTTGGACATGGAAGAATGCTTCATACAAATATCTTAGAGTGTTTGGTTGTAGATCTTTTGTTCATATCTCAAAAGATGAAAGATCAAAACTTGACAACAAGACAAAATTTCCTTGGGCATAAAGATGAAGAATTTGACTACACAATGTGGGATCCTATTGACAAAAAAATTATTAGAATTAGAGAAGTAGTGTTCTTGGAACAATAAATAATTGAAGATCTATTGAAAGATAAAGAGACAATATTGTTCAAAGATTATCTAGCTGAATCGAGTTTAGTTGAAACACCAATAGAAGATGACATAGTTCCAGAAGTTGATCAAGATAACAATAGAGATGATGTTGATTCAATGCACCTTCAGATAGTCAATCTAATGATGATGTCGAGCAACTATTAAGCAAGATGTACCAGAGCCAGAACCTCAAGTGAGAAGATCAACAAGAGAAAAACAAGAATCAAAATGGTATCCTCCAACTGAGTATGCGTTATTAACTGAAGGGGGAGAACCAAACTGTTATGAAGAAGTCTTGTCGCATGAGCAGAAAATTGAGTGGATGAAAGCCATGCAGGAGGAGATGCAATCTCTGCATGAGAACAACACATATAAACTAGTGAAGCTTCCTAAAGATAAAAGAGCACTCATGAACAAGTGGATATTTCGACTGGAAAGAGAAGAAAATAATCCACACCCAAGATAGAAGGCAAAATTAGTTGTCAAGAAATTCAGTCAGAAGGAAGGAGTAGACTTTGATGAGATATTCTCTCTAGTTGTTAAGATGTTATCAATTCATGTAGTTCTTAGATTCGTTGCCAGCAAGAACTTAGAAGTTGAGCAACTTGATGTTAAGATAACTTTTCTCCATGGTGATTTGGAAAAAGAAATTTATATGGAGCAGCCATAAGGGTTTTAGGAGGAAGGCAAGGAACATATGGTATATAAATTGCAGAAAAGCTTATATAGACTCAAACAAGCACCTAATTAGTGATACATAAAATTTGAGTCATTCATGATACAACAAGGATACAATAAGACAAATATAGATCATTATGTCTTCGTGAAGTAGTTTTCAATGATGATTCTATCATTCTGTTGTTATATGTTGATGACTTGTAGGTCGTGACAAAAGCAAGATTGATAAATTAAAACAGGAGCTAAGTCAATATTTTTCATGAAAGACCAAGGAGCAGCAAAGCACATCCTTGGCATAAGAATCACCCGTGACCGTGAGTAATACAAATTATGTTTATCTCAAAAAATTTATATTGAAAAAGTTTTAGAGAGATTCAATATGAAGAATGCAAAAACAGAAATTGCTACTTGCAAGTTACTTCAAATTGAGTTCTAGACAATGTTCTACTGACAATGCTGCGAAATAAAAGTTGAAGAATGTAACATATGCATCTGCAATTGGTAGTCTGATGTATGCAATGGTTTGCACAAGGCCAGACATAGCATATGCAGTTGATGTAGTCAGTCGATTCCTAACAAATCCTGGTAAAGAGCATTGGGATGTAGTTCAGTGGATTCTCAGATATCTTCAAGGCGCTTTTAAAGTTTGTTTATATTTTGGTGACTCTGATTCAGTACTAGAGGACTATGCTGACGTTGACATGGCAGGTGATGTGGATAGTAGGAAGGAAGTATACTTCTAATTACTTGATGATATTTGCAGGAGCAGCAATCTCATGACAGTCCAAGTTATAGAAGTGTGTTGTACTATCAACAACTGAAGCAGAATATATCGCAACTATTGAAGCATGCAAGAAAGTTCTGTGGATGAAGCAATTTTTGGAGGACTTAGGCCTGAAGAAGAAGGAGAATCTTGTTCACTGTGATAATCAGAGTGCTATACATCTGAGTAAGCATTCTAGTTTTCATTTAAAGTCCAAGTATATTGATATGCATTATCACTGAATTCGTGATAAGATAAAAAAGAAGATATTTTACCTTCAGAAGATCTATACTGATAAGAATGTATCAAATATGATGACTAAGCCTCTACCGAAAGAGAAGATTATATTTTGCAGGGAGCATGCATGTTTGTTGGAGCCCTCCACAAAGGAGGAGTTTGTTGGGATTTTAATATATGTGGGGCCCACAACAAAGGAATAAATTAAAAAAAAGAAATTTATGTTGGAGTCCAACTCCAACACGTGATCGAATCACGTATAAAAAAAGAAGTCGTGAGATTAGGTTGGGCGCGAGAAAAGAAGAGAAAAACAAAAACGCCGAAGCCGCACACGTCAAGCCGTCGAGAGGAGGAGAGAGAAAAAGAGGAGAGAGAGTTTTTCGAGTTCATTTTGGAGACGAGTTTTCATCTGTTTTCAAATGAAATTTCAAGCACATAATCTCTACAGCCTTCTCATCAGTTTTTGGTATTCTGTTGAGATTCTTCTGACTTCTATTCCGATTTTCGAAGAGATTATTATGCAAGATTCAAGATTAATTTTTGATACTTTTATTTTTGTATTTCTCTACAGAGATCATAGAAGAAATTTTGTATTCTACTTATTATGAGGATTTGGTAGTCTCTCCTGTGTTTTTTCTCACCTTGAGAAGTTTTCTACGTAAATTTTGTGTGCCTCTGGTTTGATTTTATTCTCTTTATTAGTGTCATCACCCCACTTAAATTTATGCAATGTGAAGAAGAGTGGACTGTACTATAATATAAAGCGCTATACAACTATTTTAATATATATATATATATATATATATATATATATATTATATATATATCTTTGTTAGGTATTTTTAATTTAGCAACTCTACATCCTTGGTGTTGACCATGAAGCCCATGAACCACATGATCTTCATGACTTATTTGTCATTCAATGATATTTATTAATGATCTTCCTTATTGAAAATAATAATGAATTCACTAGGAACTCGATTGCATATATTTGTACAGTTGTACTTGATTAGTGTCACATATATATTCTGCTGATATTTCTGTAAGACCACTCAACTATTTGTGACTACACGATCAGCAGAAATTTTGGCACTTCTCTACTTTTTTTTCGTTATTAGCAGCAAAATGTGTAAGTAACCTTTGCGTGTCCTTTATTTGGACTTACTTGCCAATGTTGGATCATAAATAAGAGATCAAATAATAAATTAAGGTCCTAAATAAAAGTAATTAAAATGATGAGAAAGTAATTAAAATAAGTATTGATATGCGATTGATTATAATATGAAAATATCTCTTATTATGAGTAGAATTCAGATTACATATGATTATAATGTGTATAGATTATAGAGTGCATTATTTTTTCTATCTTTGATATAATTCACATTGCACACAATTATCATGATCTTCAAAACATATCATATCTTTTTAAATGAAAAATCATTTGGAGAAAGTTAAGAATGTCATCTTCTTTTACATTTTTCGTATTGAAAAAGAAGAGAAGAGATTTGTAGATGTTATTTTGAAATATAATTCTCACTCAAGAGTTCATCGTCGATTAAGATCATAGATTTTGTAAGTTTCGCATTAATTTTTTTTATTTTTTTATGATGATTTTATCAATCATATCGAAGCCTACATGTCAAATGATTAAGAAATTCATTTTAAGTTTTATAGCATCGATTATTTTTTTCTTTTTCTTTTGACGGTGATGTTCAGATGTTTTGTAACGCCCCCAAAAGACCACCCCGCCACGTGGCAGGATGCTCTCCTGAGTGCGCTACACATCTTACTTAATCTTGACTTTTGGGTTGACACTAAGACTGGTCAACAAAATGCAGAATACATAAAACAATTAAATTTTTTTTCATATCATAAATTAATTGCGGAAGTCTTACATAACATAATTTGTCTCAGAAATAACTATTACATCTTTTGGAAAGAAAATAATCTAGAGACAACTTGACATAGGACCACTACTCATGTGCAACCAACATCACCATCACGAACATTTGTCGTTGCATGCACCACCAGTAACCATGACAACTTAGATCACTGACCTGCAGGATCCAAAGCAGGGGGAAAATAAAATCCACCATGAGCTATAAAGCTCAGATATGTAAGGCACAATAGAAAGGTACTTTTCATGATAGAATAAAAGCATGAAACTAAAATTATATCATCATAATTAATCATCAATAAACATACATAAGGGTCATAATATAACATCATATATATCTTCCCTTTCTTAATATATCATCATGCTCATATCTTGCTTTCTTTCTTTATTTCCTCTCATCATCTTTAATTTACCATCTTTCCTTACATAACTTTATTCATTAACATACATTACTTTATTGCATCATGAGTGAGCTATGACATATAGTCAAACATCAATCACTCTGAGCGTATACATAAGGAGTAAGCATGACCCATGGTCAAATGTCCATTACTCCACATCATCATCATCGAGTTCTTTCATCATATTTATTTCATTCATCATTTAACTTTTATACTTGACATACATGAAATACAACATCATTCCTTAACATCTAATGCAATATGCTCAATGCAAATATTAAGCCAAGTGATTATCTTCTTAAGTTCTTCTTGTCACATTAGTGACTTTGAGGTGACTTTGAGGGTTATTTTGTCGTGACTTTGAATGGCTCATGAGTCTTTAGAGGCTTCGCCAATAGGCCAGTGAGGGTGCACAAGCCACGACCGAAAAGGATGCTCGAGAAATTCATTCAATGCAAGGCGGGGAGAAGGTCAAGCAACAGGAACTAAGTAGCAGTTGATCTACCAGTCCCCCATCATCATAAACACTGTGTTCCCAATCATTCAATGCATGACGGCCTCATCATTAATTTCGTGTGGATGATTGACCATTTATCTTGTCCACATATTAGTCCTTAAGATTACATAAGCATTCCACAACATCTACTATTAAAATAAAAATGATTCAATATGAAATGCATATGAAATATATCTGTCACGACCCGTGATAGATCTGTCACGGCCCGTGACTGATCTGTCACGGCCCGTGAAATCTTCATCACGGTTGTGACCGACTGATAAACAGCATGGTCACGGCTCACGATGCGTCTGTGCGTTTGCGGCTTCACTTGACATCACGGCCCATAACGGTCGTCATGGCCGTGCTTGGATGCTCATCTTCCATCGTCGCGGCCCGTGACCAGGTGGTCACGATCGTGATTGTCTCCATTACGGCTCATTACGATCATACCCGTTCATACAGTCTGACCGAAATCCGATCGTGATGCACACACGATCGTATGTGCTTGGGTGTATTCCATCGTCACGGCCCGTGACCATATGGTCACGGTCGTGACACTCTCCATCACGGTCCGTGACTCATTCATCACGGTCGTGACGGGACTTCTGATCGTCGCCCGATCGTGTCGTCCTCTCGACTGTCGCCATCACGACCCTTGACATATCTGTCACGGTCGTGATGGGAAATTTCTGAGCGGATTTTGCCCCGTTTCTTCTCCAAATAGTGCCGAGATTTCTTCCTTTTAGCATAAAAAATATATGGAGATCAATAGTCCTACGTTTTTTACATTATTTGGCTTTAAGATCTACATTATATACATCATACATTCATATAGAAATCTATTTCAAATCAATCCAAGAGAAGATCCTTCTTAGGGCATAAGCAATCATCTATTTATCATGAAGACTTAAAAATCAGAATCTATAGCATGTGATCATCATATCAAATCCATCTTAATACGATAAAAATCCCTAGCATGCATCGATCTATTATGAAAACCTATTCTAAGGGGATCCGCCATGTTACATACCTGTTAGCCCATAAGTTCGTTGTCTCGTTCTTCCTCCATTCGTTCCTGCGTTCGTCTACGACGATCCTTCTCTTGGCGTCGCTCTCCATCCTTGATTCGCCTTTGTCTTCTCTCTCGGGATCATTTTCTTTCTTGAATGAGAGGAGATGGGGAAAAAAGAAACTAGGGTCGGCTGGGGCAAACATGGGGAGAGAAAAATGTCTAGGTTCGATGAACCATATCTCAAATTTTGGATTGCCTAATATGAAGAATTCTGGGGAATTAAATCTGGATTCCTAATTGAAATTGGT
>LTAE01012548.1:0-10791 GCA_001647135.1 Pontederia paniculata
TCTTCATATCTTTGATCGACCGTTTATGCTTCTGCTCTCCATCACATATACTCCTTCCACTATTGGTCGACCGCTTCATGTACTTAGGACGTCCGCTGCACACTTGTAGTTCTCTTGATATATATTACGTGTGCACTGGTCGTCCATTCCTTCAGCTCAGGTCGACCATTTCTCTGAACTTGAATATATCATGTTTCATAAATCAGCTCAACAAGTTCATTAGTACAGACTGAGTTCACTTACAAATTTATGATCATTCAAAACATTCTCGGGATCCTACATTCAACAATCACCCCATACGAGGGATTACATATGAAACTTCTTCCTGAGGATAGTACCCTCCGATATGATATTCTTTATGTTATATTTATGTCTCATTATAGATTCATAAATGTTTTATTCCTACGTCAATTAAGAAATCTCAAATCTCACAAAAAAAATATTGAAGTAGAAATCAATAGAAAATTGAGTGTATAACAAATAGACTATAAATTTCACTTCAATTTAAATTTCTATACAAAAATTAGTCAAATTTTAATGAATTTCTATAAAAAGTAATCCTAAACAAATAGAAAAAAAAGTTCAAATCAAATAAGCTACAAATGTCGTTCAAAATATAAACTTCTATAAGATTTCTAGTCATGCATTGAGATATATGCAAATTGTACATAAAACGATGTGGTCAATATTCTTTATATAACTTTGCTACTTAGCGAGATATATATATATTTTTGCCTACCTTGTATTCAAAATAACATGTGGAATTTCAGACGCTCGTTAAAATCTTAAGTTATATGTCACCACAATATTGCGCAATGATGTTCGTAATTATATATTCTCGAATAACTTAGATTACTTAAAAAAGAGTATATTTGAAACTTACATATTTTCGTTAATTCATATGTAAGGTTGTGTATCGTGCACTTTCTAACACCGTGGCGTTGTTACGTAAAAGAGATAAAATAGAAGTGAACTTGTTTTTGAGCAAATCGCAAAGTCCTTAGGAGCCGTTTACTGCATTACCTCTTAACATTACATGATAATCTACATTACCTGATAGAAAGATTACCACCTATTAAATTATCAGTAATGTGCATTACCCTGTTTACTATATATAAGTAATCCAAGTGGTAATTCAAATTATCATATTTACTTATATAAATGATTACTAAATAATATATATTATTTTACCAAAATACCCTTCATAAATATTATTAAGTTAAAAATTTTGTATTATTGATTAAAATTTATCAACATAAATTATAAACTCATAAATTAATGAATTTAAGTAACTAATACCCTTCAAATTAAAGTAATAATAAAATAACCTTTATAATTAATAATAATAAATTATAAAAATATTAGTTTATTTAATAATACTTATAAATAATAATTACTGCTATATTTTAATTCATAATATGATCATAATAATATAATATTATTTAAATAATATTTATTATGGTCATTAATTTATTATAATAATAATAATAATATTATTATTATTATTATTATTATTATTATTATTATTATTATTATTATTATTATTATTATTATTATTATTATTATTATTATTATTGTTGTTGTTGTTATTATTATATGATGATTTATTGTTGTGTTATGTTTTATTTATGAAAGATTTAAAAGGGCGAATAGGGAAACTAATATAAATAAGATTACCACTTGGGTGGTAATCTGGATAGACACCCTCCTCATAGGTAATGTGGATTACCACTTCATAGGCAATCTGCATTGTTAGACAATCCAGATTGCCTACGAATTAAAATAAGTAAACAGAGTAATCTGATGGGCCCAGATAATTTTAAGTTCAGATTACCAGTAATCTACAAAGATTACCGGAAGGAAAACACCCCCTTAAAGAAATGAGGGCTTTCATTAAATGGGCTCAAGAGGCTTATCCAAATGCATATACTGGGCCTAAATCATAACGGGCCTACACCAACTTTATTTCCTCTAATTTGATTGTTTGATATTTGTGCAGAGCAAATATTTGGAAACATTTACTTTTGTGCGACATAAAAATGAAAAAAAAAACAGAAAGAAGGAATCTTGGAATTAAAATGAAAAGGACAGGAAATATTTAATTAGTATTCTTTTGTTGTTGACAATGATAAAGTATAATAAAAGACACTTTACATGAACTTAATTCTTATTTCTAATTTTTCAAAGTATAAGAATATAAAATGTACATCCTTCTTCTTTTAAAAATATGATATTTCTCCAACACAAACATAACCTACATTAATATATGAAGCACACTCATCTGATTATCTTAATTATTAGTATTTAGCATAAAAAGGGAAGGGGAATGGTGGTTTTGCTGCTATACTTATGTAATTTTTTTATTTGGTTCATCAGAATTATGTCCTTTTATTTCCAAATGTAGTGCTTATTCGCCGAGTAGTTGAACCAACCTGCAGATGAAGGTTGTCAAAGAAATTAATGAATGATGTCGATGTTGTTGCCTTGTTAATAATTTTGCAGCAGCAGCAGCAATGTGGATGTCATTTCTGGGACCATGTCATCATGATCCCTTTACCTGCTCATCATCTAAAAATTGGATCTTTTGCCTGCAATCCAACACATTTTTTTTTCTCATATGGACTATTACCATGTTAATGTCTTATGACTATATAGTCCTAGTTAATCAGATTAAGCTCCTTACATTTCAAGTTGGGTTGACGTTTATCAATTCATTTTTAAAAAGAAAAAAAAAACAAGAATGCTAGTGATGCAACACCATCCTATGCTATGCAGGTTGGAGAAGTGAGATGACATAAAATTAATTCTCACCATTGACTTCAGCAATTATTACTCTTAATATGTTTCGTGTTTGGCAATAAGAAAGATCTTAGTCTAGGAAAATATTTTTTGTCGGATGAAGAATTTGTATACAACTTTGAAAAAAAAATTTCCCCCCTTAAAAAAAAGAAAACAGTTTTCTTTTATATTATAAGTACCAAAAGTAATAAATATGTAATTTTGTTAATATTTATTACAGAACCAAACAAGAAAAAGATTCCCAAAAAAATCGCAGAAATTTTCTCTTGCAATAGAAAATAGCCTTAAAACTAGTTATATGAAGCATATACTACATAATCAAATCCCCCCGTTCCTTCTCTTTTCATATAAGTGTTACCGTGTTTTTTGGATCATTTTATTTAATTATTTGGAAACTACTTGGGTTTTATTATAATCCCACTGCAATGTTTTCTTCAATCATATTTTTTTAAAATATATATATAGATGGATTTGCAAAAGGTGGGAGTTATATTTTGAAGGGTTATCTCCTCTAAAGCTTCTGAATTATATTTTCTATATTTAAGTCTAAACTATAAACTTATAAATTTTAGTCCCTAAAGTCATTTAGATTCTCTAGTTAAGTCCCATTCAAATAAATTATTTTTAATAATTATGAAAGGTTTAAATACTTGATGTTTAGTAGGTACATTAAACTCAATTAATGAAATATCAAACTTTTACTCTTTTATTACAACAAAAAAAATTTATTTATTTTAATATTTTTTAATATATTAAAGAAGTAGCAACTTTTCATAATTATTAAAAAAATAATTGCTAAACTTTTGGATGAAATTTAACGAAAGTACGTGTCAAATGCATAGCAAGAAAGTTGTATGAGTTTAGAAATTAAAATTTGTAAATTTATAATTTAAGATTAGATATGAGAAAAAATAGTTTAAGAGTGTTAAAAAAATAACTTTAGTTTGAAGAGGGGTGTGGTAGCTTAAGAAAATGAACATAATTCATCACTGCCAATAATGGCGTTTGTGATCAGCCCCAATGTCTTTGTTACCCGAAGTGATGTATTAGGCCAGTAAATGACATTCCAAATAACATAGTCAAATTGCTAGAAATTATTAGTTGCAACCACCATGACATTAGCATCACCACACCATCACAAATTTAAAGAAGTTTCATTACAACATATACATGGACTCATCCCTTCCAGTATGATCTTTGACCAGCAAAGAAAAAAGAATTATTTTACTGTCTCAAGAGAAAAAAGATTCACAAAAGATTTTCTGCTGCAGTATTAGGTACCAACCTGCACCATTCTGGTGCACAACAGTACCATCACCCTCATTTTCCCTGTTACCTTGCAATCTTAAATAAAAATATGGTCAATTTGGGGACACAACAAGCACTGATCACATGGGAAAGGCATGCACATTGTGTAAGAAAGATGTCCCAAGAAAAAGAAAAAAAATACATTAGAAGTAAAAGAGAACATATAATGTTCTCATCATTGAAATTCTAATTTGAAAGAATTTAATTTACAAGTATAGAGATGAGTGACCTTTATGTTTGAGAGATCTGAAACTTATGCTTAGTGAGGGAGGAAGGCACTTATTTAGTAATGAATGATCTATGAGGCAAACAAAGTGGTTTTTCTTTTTCACAAGAGCAGTGCATGGAAACAATAATGGGGCACCTCGAGATAACAAAAACCTGGTGGAACGAGAGCAACTATATATTAATATATGTAACTTAGTAGCATTAGGAGAAGGCCATCAAATTTTGTCAGAACACTCACCACTAAATTCACTGTGTATAGCTCCAACTCTCTCTCCAAAACTCCCTGCAGGACCTTGGTGCCTTTCTCTTGTTCTTCCTTCTCTTCTTCTCTAATGACCAGCCAAAGCCAGCCTGTGTGCTTCTCTACATGTTATCAGTTTGAACTTTGAATATAAAGCTTTGTAGGTGATCACCTTTTCCTTCCACTTTCCTTTTCCTGTCTTCATGATTGGGCACCCTTTCTTGTCACTGTGATTGGATTGCTCTGCAAGTGTCCCGTAGCTTTGCCTTTTGGAAGCTTACTTGTGGTCATTTCCTCGGAGGCAATGGCTGGGACTTGTGACCTTGAAGTGGATGTCAATGGGGAAGAGATCATCCTCGTGCATAAAGTAAGTCCTTTTGACTCTGTTCCAGTTGATGAACACCATGTTGCATGATCTTTATAGTCGTATGTGAGATCTTTACCAAGTTGTTAATTAGGATCCTGTTGCACGATCTTCTCCTTGTTTGGATGCATTCTATGTTTCATATAATTTCTTTTTTGTCCTTTTTAACACTTCATTCCTGTGCATGACTCTTGTCCTATCCTTCACTCTGCAGCTCCACTGCAATGAGTTTTTTCTTTGTTCTTTTTTTTTGTAGAATTATGTCGTTGCTAATTTGGCTGTTTCAGAGTTGTGAATGACTTGATTCTTGTAAGCGGGAGATAGTTTTCATCCTGTAGTCTTAAACTTGTTTTATCTGTTACAAACATTTACTTGATTCTTCTGGCTGTTTTTAAGTACTGTTGCTAGTTCTATCATTATGTAGTCTTATAATGTTCTTCTGGAAGCTCAATTCATTGCTGTTGGGCAATCATCTTCAACTTCCCCTGGAATGTCTGATCTGCTTTTATGATGCCTCCATTTTCTGTGTTTTTTTCCTTACATGTGAGACCACAAATATTATTTCTTGCTTCTGAAGTCTTATTTCATTTATGGCCTCTGGAAGTGAGAATATCGTGCTTCAAACCTTGCTTTCCTTTAACCTCTTCTTGTTTAGAAAACAAAAGTGTTTTGTCACCTTGATGGTGCCACTTTTTCCTACTTTGAGGAAATGAAATTTGAAACTCTTCTTGCGTCTCTTAACTATTAAGTGAACCTTACTGCTCACCATCTCTCTCTCCTTCCAATTACTGGAATTTGTTGGATGATTCTTTCTCTCTCCATCATGATTTGGTTATTTCTTCATCTATAGAAATTAATGCTCCATGCAGCTGCCTCACGAGGATTAATATTCTAAAAAGTTAAGAATGGTCCTGATATAGTGATATCGTTTCCTCCAATAACCTCTCTCTCTCTCTCTCTCTCTCTCTCTCTCTCTCTGTCATCTGGAAAGCTTCCTCCTTTGTCCACAGCCACAGTTGGCATCTTCTGCTCTTAATCTTTAAGCTGATATTAGTGATTACTTAAAAAGGTGAAGTTAACCTCGATTTGTAATGTTAATTTCTTTGCAGGAAGTCCTTGCATCCTTCTCCGACAAGATGAGAAAGTTATTCGACAAGCCATCAGTCGTTGCATCAGCCAAAAGATCCCCGAAGATAGTAATCCATGACTTCCCCGGAGGAGCAGAGGGATTTGAGCTCATGACGAGGTTCTGCTACGGCAATGGCGGAATTCTGATAACTCCAGAGAACAACTGCCTTCTGCACTCCATTGCTCACTATATGGAAATGACTGCAGATGTTTCCTACTCTCCAAATCTGATCAAGCAAACTGGAAAAGGTCTTCAGACTGTTTCCGAGTGGTCATGGGTAGAGGTCTTGAACTCTTTGAAGCAGTGCGAAGGTTTCATGCCTGCAGCTGATTCCTCCGGAGCACTACATAAACTTCTGGATTCCCTTGCTGCAAGAATCGCAGCGGGTACCGACACAAGTCCTAATGGCTCGTCGTCACCTGAGAGCTCTGCATTTCGATACTCATGTGACACGAGCACTGCGAGCGCAAAAAACAGCAACCACCAATCTTGGTGGCTCGACGATCTCATCATATTGGCACCTTCCATGATCGAAAAGGTTGTGCAGAGCATGATCTCTCATAAGGTAGATCATGCCGCAATAAGCAGATTCCTGCTTTACTACCTCAAGGCTGGAGCTTTCACTTCGCCATTGGACAGGAAGGCGGCCTCTGAGTTCGTCGTCGACCAGCTCTACTGTCTGGAAAGGAGCTCCATCTCTTGCAAGGGACTGTTGGGCATTCTCCGAGTCTCCACCTCTCTGAACCTGAGCAAACCATGCAGAAGCAAACTGGAGATCATGGTGGGCAGTCAGATCGACCAGGCGACCCTGGATAACTTGCTGATACCATCTCCGACAAGAACGGATGGCTTCTACGACGTAAACTTAGTCCTGAGGTTCCTGAATTCATTCTTCGGCAGCCCTGAACAAGTGGCGATCGCACGGCTAAAGAGAGTAGGAAGCTTGATGGACTCGTACTTGGCCGAGGTTGCTCCGGATTCATCTCTAAAGCCTATCAAGTTCATCGCATTGGCCACGTTCCTTCCTGATGCTGCAAGGGACTCTCATGATGCAATCTATCGAGCCATTGACATGTACCTTGAGGTATATAACAACCTTCATGCATGTTTACTTAATTGGTCCTCTTCTTGTTCGATTACAGGAACCTTCATTCATGTTCTATCTATGTATGCTTAATTATCAGGTTCACAATCATCAGTTATCGGCGGAGGAGAAGATGAAGATATGCTCGGCCTTGAACTACGAGAAGCTCTCGTCGGAGGCCTGCAAGCATCTGGCAAGGAACGCAAAGTTCCCATCAGGGACGGCAATGCAAGCTCTTTCTTTCCAACAGTCCAAGCTCAAGAGTCTGCTCAAGGACACCAACAACTTGAAAAAACTGAGTCGCCCTACTGGAAAAAGAAGCAAGGAAAGCAGGTGCGATGGCGACGAGCAGGTCGTTCTTTATGCCAAGAAGCTTGATTTATCGGCGGAGAACGAGAAGCTGAAAGCATCCTTGCAAGGGATGCAATGGAAGGTGATGGAATTGGAGAGAGTGTGCAGGAAGATGCAAACCCAGATAGTAAAACTTGCGAAGAGCTCAAGCGTATCAAATCCGACCACCAACTCCAGATCACTTCCGAGACTCTGTTCATGATTCCATCCCGCATATTCGAATTCATATGGTAGTAATCAAACATGTTCCAGTACATACAGCGTTGTTTCCCACTGGGTTCAGAGGATCTGAAAATTGTGCTTTAGTAGTATCCTGCACATACACAGTAGTAAAGGCTGATGGAGAGCAGCCCTTCCACATGAAAAAAGAGAGCGCGAGAGATCTCTGGCGCTCAATATTTTTTCTATCTTAGGCATTGAGATGTCAATCTGTACAGCTACTATTATGTTAAGCTCTTTTGTCATGACTGTTTCACTGTACTTCCAATTTGCAAAATCTGAAAAGAAACCCTGCCAGCCTGCCGTTCTCTACTGGCGGTGCAGAAAGCAGACAGTCCTGATCACAACCAGGAAACCTTCACATGATAAAGGCATTAGGAAAATATAATTCCTCATAAGCTTATTGAACTTTAAGGCTTAGCTAGAATCATTTTTTGATTGGAAGCAAGTTTCTTTCTTTTCTTTCTAAAATTGTACCAAAAAATTGTCCCATAGAATCTGAGAGTTTATATACCTAATAAATATAGCTAAATAAGTAATATGGTATACTCATCAAATAATTTATTTTATTAAGTATAAATAATATATAAACATCATTATTTTGACTTATTGACCATTTTCTTTCTTAACTTTATTCTTAAAATCTATGTTAAATAATTATAATTTTAAAAATATTATTATATAAAATAACTAGATGCTAGACTTAGAATATTATGAATTTTATAGTTAAAATTTTAGAATTTGTTTCTATAAAATTTTATTTTGATTCGTCTTACTCATCTAAACTCGTAAACTCTTAATAGTTTAATAGTTTAAAAGTTAATTTCAGAGTTCGATAAGTTTGATATTTTCTCACGACGATGGATTTACCTCAAACATAAACTTTTACTCTTGGCAAAATGATGGCAGGCAAGCGTAAAGCATGGTTTCATACTTTAGTTAAGCAGTACTAATTTCATTGGTAATCCAGTCTCCACCTCACACTTTGAATCACGAGGCTGCTGCTGCTTTAGCAGCAAAATTTTCATCAGAAAACTGGCCATCACTGCAGTATGTATGTGGCACGGTAGTAGTATGCATGCTGGGAGCAGTTGACTCTAAACAGTGATTTGATTCAAAAAAAGAAAGAAAAAAAATCAAGGATGAGTAATAAGATATATGAATTATACAAACATATAAAAAAGATGTGTCTCCCTTTATCTGTGCTGCTTGCTCTAGCTGTGGATGCTCCCATAAAGCTTAAAAACACAAGTGCTTTTGTCAGGTTCAACTTTGCTCTGCAAATGGGTGTCACCCTTCAATTAATGAACTAAAACATGTTCGGCCAGGCAAGTTAGAGTTCAGATCTAGTCGGTACAGGTAATAAAGAACATCTGCTTCTCTTTACCAAAAAAAAAAAAAAGAGCAGGTGTTTTGTTATGAAAAAGAACAAGTGCTTTTAGCGATGAAAAGTTCATAAAAATGTCAAATTTTATTTCTCAAATTACTTGTTTATTCAACTAATTTATCTTTATTAGACTGGTAGTAGTAATTTATCATGATGAAGGTGGTGACAGCTAAGTCATAAAAGTTGCTAAAGAGAAGGCATTCTTTGTTCTTACACATTAAAATGCAAAAAAAGAAAGTAATGCATTACATTGATAGTACAAGAAAAATATAAGGACGAACGCATGGAAAATAATTAATGATAATCTTAAGCTGTCTTATTAATATCTTCCTGTAGATAGTTTTTTTTTCTTTCATATAGAGGAAAAAATAGGTTCCCTATCTACTTCTAGTACAATAAGAATTTTTTAGCTAAAATAGTTAATGAAAACATTAAATTAAATCAGTGAAAAAAGGCTTTAGATTGTTAGCATGTATCAAAATTCAAAGATTCAAACTACATGTAAGGGAAAGAAGCAATTTCTGGACCTGCATCTGTGGGAATCAAACTTTTCAGACTACTAGGAATGGTCTAAGATTCCAATTCCAAGAACCTTTCTTTTTCGTTTTAAAGCCTCTGGTTCTGACCACATTCCAATGACCAGATAAATACAATAAATATAAAGATGAACCAATTTGCAGTCACCAATTCCAAATTCCAAACTTGTTTGAGTTTTGGTTTGGTTTCAGAGATAAAGAGAGCCTTCTACTATTTTATGCTAATTGTGGTGTCAAGAAGGAAATGCTTAAACTTACCTCTAACTTTGGTTTTCATTTCAAATGGACTCGTCTCGGAGTATATTTTAGTGATTTCAAAGTATATAAATTAGTGAAACATTATACTGAACAAAATACCCTTTTTTTATGTTACATGTTATGGAATTTCTACTTAGTATCTCAACTCTTTTTTCCAATATTGTTTGTTATCTTTCTTTTTATTTTACATCAATGGCAAAAAGAACAAAAGACAGATCAAATAGGGAAAAACATGAAAAAATGTTACTCAACATTAAAATATTAATAAGTGGCTGATTCTTACTTAAATTCTAAATATGAAAGTTGACAATAATCTGAATTAATGAAAATCATCCTGATTGAAAGAAAGTTAACCTTTATAGGCTTATATCTGTAACACAATGGAAGCATCCTTTTGCAACATCTTTTTCTAGAAAAATAGCAAAGATTTTTCTAAATCGTAACTAATTATATATAAACAAAAAGTTCTTTAAGAGAAACTTCTCATTCTTTATGGAAGAGTTATTATAATAATGGAAAAAAAACTATTCACTCATATGCATATTTATTTATATATGTTCTAGATCGGCGATTCCAACGTCATAACCAATAATATGTGGAGTTCAGCAATAAATTCTAAATTAAGTGTTCAAGTAAATCTAAAAGTAAAAGTAGATTTAGACGTATAATATTCGTAAAGTATAGAAACGGACTCAGGTATAAAAATTAGGGGAACAAAAATATATAAGCAAATTATAAAAAAAATGAGAGAAGTCAAGATTTAGATCTTATACTCAAAATGATAGTCAAAATTATTTACCCACTAGATTAACTAGATAATAATGATATTTGTTGATATTTTTTTATTTATTGACTATATATATATATATATATATATATATATATAT
>LTAE01012550.1:3559-13682 GCA_001647135.1 Pontederia paniculata
CAGTTAGCTCATGAACTCACAATCCCTTCTATCTTGGATTCTTCACTCGAATCGCAGAAGGGGAGTTACTTTTTCGGTCAAGCTCTCACTAGCAAATCTGCCTATGTTTTGCCAAAGTTACTTCCCAAGACTCTTGGGATTACAATATATGCTCTCCACTAAGGACCTAATTCTCTCACTCAGAAAACTAGTCGTTAATGCAAGTACAGTATCCTTCACCTACCCCTCGATCGCCCACTGCTCCTACCTCAGTCGATCGCTGCTCTGGTGAAGTCTCCACTTGAACTGCCGTCTGGTGCTTCGGTCATCCCACCGCTCACCCTCGAACGTCCCCAGTTCAAGTGCTAAAGCCTTTCTCCCTCAATCAAGCTCCTTCGGTCATCCACCAATCCTTTTGCCGCCCGATCTTGATGTGAATACCCTTCTTCAACTGATCTCTGGCCACCCGCTGATTCCACTTTAGCTTCCCTGGACGTCCACTCTCCAGTTGAAAAATGTGGTCAAGCTCCTTCGGTCGCCCGCGCTTTATCTTCGGTCGACCGATCTTGACCTCCTCCAGCTTCCACTCATCTCTGGTCGTCCGCTGATTGCACCATAATCACCTCGGACGTCCACTCTTGAGTGAAGCCGAATGTCAAGCTCCTTCGGTCGTCCACCAATCCATTGGCCGACCGATCTTGACCTTGTTCCACCGTCTTCAACTGCTCTTGTCGCCCGCTGATTGCACCTCAATCACCCGGACGTCCACTCCTGGAGTTGAAGACACTTGTCAAGCTCCTTCGGTCATCCGCTCCTCCTGCGGTCGCTCGACTTGACTTTGCACCTTTATCTTCAACATCACTGGCCGTCCGCTGATTGCATCCAATCCTCCTTGGACGTCCACTCCTGGAGTTGAAGATGCCTGTCAAGCTCCTACAATCGTCCGCTCCTCCTGCGGTCGCCCGACTTGACACTGCATCACCTCCTTCAACTTCTCTGATCGCCCGCTGGTTACACCTCAATCACTCGGGCGTCCACTTCTGGAGTTGAAGGCCTTCGTCAACATCCTTTAGTCGCCCGCACTTCACCTTTGGTCGACCGACTTGACTTGTGCCACAACCTCTGGCACACCTGTGGTCATCCACTAATTCTCCTTGAATCATGCGAGCGTCCACTGCTTATCCTTGTGGATACTTCGGACGTTCGCTCATTCCACACTTAGATCCTCAAACGTCCGCTCCCTCTTTTGTTAGTGCTTTGGCCGTCCGCTCACTTCCCAATGAGATCCTCGGACGTCCGCCAAAGCTTCCTCTGACAAGCTTCGGACGCCAGCTCATTTGCACTGAAATCTTCGGACGTCCTTTCCTTCATCTGACATTCTTTGGACATCCTCTGACAACTCGTCAGATTCCTTGGACGTACACTCTTCTCCTGTCAGATACTCTGGTCGACCGTTGCTTTATCTATTAAGCTCTCGAACGACCTCTAACTTATCATCGATCGTCCGCCCATCTTGCGGTCGTCCGATCTCCACCCTCTATCAGCTCTGACAAACTCTTGGTCGTCCACTTGTCTTCTCACCAAGACCCCTGACGATCTTTGTCTTCACCTGATATCCATCGGTCATCCGCACTCCTCCTTTGGTCAACCAATCTTCATCTTTTCATCTGCTTTGGTCGTCCGCTGCTTCAACACTAGAGCCTTCAGACGTCCACTCCAATCTGGGCAATCTCCCGGTCATCCATTGTCTTCCCTTTGAAACCTTTGGACGTCCATTGGCTTCATCCTCAAATCCTCGGTCGTCCTCTCTTCAACTTCAGACGACCTCTCCTTTCCTCAGCCAAAGCACCTCTTCGGTTGTCTCCTCACTAGGCGTCCACTTCTTCTTGGACTGCCCGTTCTTCATCTCCTTTCTTTTTGTAGATGTGAAACCATCGGTCGCCCACTGTTCTTCATTGGGTGACCTCTCTTGTTTAGCCCTTGTCTTCAGTCGTCCTTTAAATATCTTCGGTCGACCAATGAAGAACATAGAGTTCTTCTGATATGTTTTCTATGTGCATAGGTCGTTCGTTCTTTAATTTTGGTCGACCTATCATGCTCTGAACCTAAATATCCTGTGTCTCAGAAATCAGCTCAACAAGTTTACAAGTCCAGACTAAGTTCCCTCACAAATTTGTGATCATCAAAACAATCTCGGGATCCTAGATTCAACAGATACTCTTGGCTTCCCTCACATAAACCTTGCTCCAATGCATTGGCCTCACACCTCATATACTCAAAATCAAGCTGCAATAGCTGTGAGTGGAGGAAAAGTTGATACTTTCGTTCAAGGATACTTTCGCAAGTATCTTTCCCTCATCATGAAATTTGTCCACCCATGTAGTGCTTCCTAGAGCTGGTCATTACACAAGAGTAAATCTCCTTGATTTAGCTGTCCTTGCACATCTTGTAGATCCTGCAGCCCCTAGAGTTTCCTTAAGAAATCTTCTCATATATCATCTCATCAAACAAAGAAAAAGTGCACTCTAAATGGACCAAAGGCGCTCGTCTCTACTTCGGCAATCTTATCACCTTTATGATTCGCAAAACTTTTCGAACAATCTTATTCGCTGAAGACGAAGATGTCCTCCACCCCACCAAAAATGACAAAATCTCCTTCTTTACCTTGACTAGAAAATGACTTACCAAGGACACCTCTCAGAGTACTGAACACCCTCCTGCATATGAGCATCATGATATTGTGAATTAGGAGCCTAAAGCCACTAGACACCCCTCTGCAGCTGAAATCCCTGAGCAAACTCCTCAGCCATTTAGGACACCCTCTGCAGTTGCTGGAGCCTCCTCCTCCTTCACATGGCCTCCAAGTAGAGAAGCTTGTGCTTCACTATGTACCAAAATGGACACTATGTCTGCTCAACTCGGCACCATGACTACCCAATTAAGTCAAGTTCTCGAGTTATTACAGAAAATTGGTGATGAGCAGTTTGAAAGTAATGAAGTCAGTAAAGACATTGATTTTCATCATAATCAAGCTTGTTGCCATTGGAATGCAGTGGAAGGATTCATGAGAGCAACAAGGTATGAACCCTATGGAACTCCCTTTCTGATAATTACAACAGAGGGAGAGAAAGATCAGTGGAGTGAATCCCCTAAAGAAGAAAATGTAAATCAGAGGAGTGAACCCCTTGAAGAAGAAGCTGGTGAAGCTGATATAGAGGATGGTCAAGGAGATCAGAGAGATGGACAAGAGGAAGCTGATGCCAGAGAGGAAGATGTTGATCTTCAAAGAGCTAGAGCTGGTGAGGAGAGTAACCTTGGAGAAGAAGAAGAAGCTGGCCAAGCCATTATCGAAATGCAAGCTGGTCAAAGTACTGCTGGAGCATAAATTGAGATAAATGACATAGAAGATGAATTTCAAGAAATGTTTGCTGAGCAAGAAAGTGAAATCAACAATCTATTGACAAATGTAGTAAAAAAATCCTAGAAGAGACAGCAAATGCAACTAGGGAAATAACTGAGAGTTCAACACCTTCTCTTCTTGAAAAATAGTTTGGAAAAAGCTTCAAGAGGAAGAAGAATAATAGATAGTTGTAGACAGAATTGTGTTGTATGTAAACATTTTGAATCTGAATGACCTCTATGTATGATACTTTGTGTTTCAGAAATGCAATGACTATGTTTTTAAATCGGTTATGCAAAGATAATTTCTAAAGTATGTTTTTCTGTGATAAGTACTAAAGTGAATTGCAAAATGTTCCTAATTTGTATATCCTAGATAAGCATGCATGTGTTAAGGGGGAGAAATGCTTAAAAATGAGAAATATATGCTTTAGGGGGATCAATTCTAGTTAGTTGAATCTTTATGTGATTCTTTCTGTCAAAATTGACCCTAAGTTCACTCCTCATCAATTTGTCATCATCAAAAAGAGGGAGATTGTTGAATCTAGGATCCCAAGATTATTTTGATGATCACAAATCTATGAGAAAGCTTAGTTTGTACTAATGATCTTTGATTTGATTTGTAAAAGATAGGATTTTTATGTTCAGTCAGTAATAGGTCGACCGAAGATGAGAAATGAGCGACCTATGTATAGAGAATATTTGTAGAAAAATCCTATGTAAAGAGGTCTACCGAAGTGAGGAACAAAGACTAAAGATATGAAGCCAAGTACTGAACGATCAATCGAAGTTGGTTAATGGATGACCGAAGACACAGTCGAGTCAAAGAGGTCGCCTGATGAAAATAAGTGGGCGACCGAAGGTTTGAAGACAACAATACAAAGGTTGAAGTACGGGCGCGCTCCAAGGTTAAGTGGATGCCCTATAAAGAGGATGATGAAAGTTATTTTTAAAGTGAAGGCAGGAGAGGTCATCCGAAGATTTATGGGAGAAAATAATGGATGACCAAAGTACCCCAGAGGGAAAGAAAGGTCGTCCAAGAGCTTCATGATTAAAGTAGTGGACGACTAAAAGAATGCATGAGTAAGGGGATGTTGTCCGAAGATTTCTACGGACGACCGAAGTATCCCTGTTAAAGAAAAAGGTCGTCCGAAAGCATCAGAGTCATATCACCAGACAACCAGTAGAGTGCACAAGTTGAAGAGAAGTCAGAGAGGTCATCCACAGAGTTTTAGTAAAGAACAGTGGACGTCCTATGATTTCAGTAGAACAATAAAGGTCGTCCGAACTTATTAGTATGAAAGCAATGGACGACCAAAGATATTCAAGAGAAGGAAGTTAGGTCGTCCGAGGTAACTAGGAGGAAACAACGGTTGATCGTAGTATTCCTAGTGAAGACAAAGGTGGTCTGAGTTAAAGCAATGGGCAGCCAATGAAGTAAATAGGAAGAAGAGAAGTCAAGTTAGGTTGTCCAATGTGTTTGGGTGTAAACAGCGATCGACCGGAGAAGTTGACAGAAGAGAAAAGAGGTCATTCGATATAACTTAAAGTTGTCGAGGACGACCAAAGCATGACAGAAGAATGTCAGAAGACAAAAAGGACGTCTGAGGTATTCAGTGAAGAATAAGCGGGCGGCCAAAAGACGTCAGTAAGAAAGAAAGGACGTCCGAGAGATTCAGTGTAGAATGAGCAGATGACCAATGAATAAGAGAGATAAAGTAAGGGCATCCGAGGAATTCAGTAAAGAATAAGCGGACGTCCAAAAAGTCTCAATGAAGAAGGAGAGGACATTCGAAGGATTAAAGGAAAATCAACAGACAATCGAAGATTGTTAGAAGAAGAATGTTCAAGTCATGTTCGGACGACCAAAGGATTTGTGTTCAAATCAGTGGTCAACCGAACAAGCTTGACGAAGGAACATGAAGGAAACAAAGTGACAAGTGTCCCGCAAGCGCACAGGGCCTTGTTGTAGTAATAAAATATCGATCCCACAGGGAAGTGACCAAGTACTAGAATTATAGCTTTCAAGTCGTTATTTAGACGGTTAGGGTGAGAAGAGAAAAGTCTACGCTACAATTAAAACTAAGCAAGAAGAATGCGAAGAGAGATGCAAATGCAACATGCAACTAGGCGGAAATATGTATAAGAAATGTTCTACGGTTTCGAATCCGTCTAGGATAATCATGCAAAGGTTAGTGATATAACATGCAATAGATTCTTGATTCACTCCATAATTCATGCATTCCTCTTTCAAGGCAACACAATTCTAACTAAGGTTACAGAATAACACTTTCGTGCACCCACGCTAACAATAGTTGCATTATATTCATGAGCTTGTAAAAGCAACACAAGATGATTCTATTTCTAGACATCACACTTTGTATCTTATTAGGCAAAGCTATTAGTTGAATAAGATGACTTTCATCACTTAACAACCTAGGATAACTTAAATGAGTTAGCTACTTCCATAAAAGTTTAGCATCACATTCACCACATAAAAGATTCAATTATATTCATGAGCTTGTAAAAGCAACACAAGATGATTCTATTTCTAGACATCACACTTTGTATCTTATTAGGCAAAGCTATTAGTTGAATAAGATGACTTTCATCACTTAACAACCTAGGATAACTTAAATGAGTTAGCTACTTCCATAAAAGTTTAGCATCACATTCACCACATAAAAGATTCATAAGCATGCGTAATCACCATTCCAAAGCACTTAAACTCTAAACATCATCTAGCCCTAAAAAACAAGAGGGATTTAGCTATGCATGATGTGAGAGAAGAGAGAGAGAAATAGAAGATGAAAATGTCATTAAACTATTAATCCCAAGTTCATACATTAACATTAAAAACAAACTAGGTTTAGAACACTACAAATTTAACATACCTCATACAAATATTTGCAAGAACCAAAACCCTAGAATGAGGGTTCTAAATCTTGCCCTTGGAGCTCCCAAAATTGGCCCCCAAAGGGGTCTCTACAGTGAACATGGCTCCTCGGCGACCCCCAAAATCGAACCCTAGTTTTAGCTTATATAGTACTACGACTTTACAAATGGCGCAACAGATGAGGAAGGGTCGCTACGGTTGATATGGATAGCGCTACAACCAGGTGAAGAAATGCGCTACGGTCTAAATAGTGCGCTACGTCCGGAGATGATGCGCTATGGGTCTGAAGTGTATCACGCTACGGCCTGAGAAGGTGCGCTATGGTCACTTTGGGCGGCTACGATCTGAAGAGGATGGCAATACAGTTGAGGACGATGTCGTTACGGTCTAAGAGGGAGGTCGTAGCACATTCTTGACTGTTTGATTTCTATGCAGCTTGAACAGAGTGTGGCTACCCTTGCACACTTCATGTCTACAGTCCATAAATTTGGAGCTTGGTAATGTTCGATTGAACCTCCTCCTAAACCTCCCAAAGTCGATTGAACCTTCCAAACCGTCGAAATCCTGCAAGAATCGTCCGACTTTGAGTAGATAGTAATTCTTCGAGGAATTAGTATAAAATATAACTTGAATCTCACTTGATAATGCTATGAAATAGGTGAGTTATGCTAACCATACATATGCATTTATCACACTTATCAACTCCCCCAATCTTCAATGTGCTAGTCCTCAAGCAACTATCATAAGTAGTACCTCTTAAGAGTTCGTATCATACACACCTAACATCATCAAGTAAGGAAATACGATTTCAAGAGTTTGAAAAAGTATTTAAAGTTATCAAAATAGGGTTGAGTTACTCCACATCGCGAATTCCCCACACGCGCCATCACCAAATCAAAGAGGTTATAGTTCACATCACAAATCAAACCATGAGTATAGGTCAAGTTTTCATAAGCTTTCGGGGACAACAACTAAGTATGATGATCAATGAGATTATAGGTGCTTCAAAGTTCAAATGCGCAAGAAAGGTACTGTAATCATCATGCTATATCACACAAAAAGAACATAAAATGTAATGCATGTGACTTTCGAACTTTTTCTTTCCACAAGGGGGAGTATACATTTTTTTTTCTTTTGCTTTGCTCTTTTTCTTTCTTTTGAGATTTTTTTATTTATTTGAGCCTTTTTCATTTGAGCATTTTTCCTTTGTCTCTTTTTCTCATTTTCCCTCCTTGTGTTAGTATGCATATATATGTATAATGCACATGACACATAAAATGATAATGCAAGAATGATTTAGTGTGTTCCCGCGACTGAGGACATGGGTGCCCTGCTATGAGTCTTTGCTCGATGGATCTTTTCATTTTCGTTTCTTGTGAACTTAAATTAAGAATTTGTTCAATGCACCCATGCTTAGATGAAAATTCCCTTATCTACTTCCAATCAATTTTCAACCCACAATATAGATTATGATGTTCGTTTTCACCTCTCTTCTTGCTTCTAGCATATAAGGTCCTTACACATGCGTGGAGTAAAACAATCCATAACAATTAGCATATTAAAAAGTTCATTTTCAAAATACTTGCAATAGCATTTCTAGCACATGTGATGTATATGATATATAAGTGTTATGCATTCTTCACTAGGGCATCATATGTGCAAGGGTTCATTGCAAAATGAGGCAATAAAAAGCAAAAGAAGTTTGAAAATGCATGTGAGCGACTAGACACTAACTAACTCTACTCCCCCATACTTAGCATAAACATTGTCCTCAATGTTTCAAAAGAGAGAAAATGTACTAGGTATGGGGTGGAGAAAGCTCACATGATCCATGTGTAGGAAGAGAGAACGGACCAATTGGCATTTCCTCTAGTCCTCGGTCCTTTTATTCCTCTTCTCACTTTTGCAATTGATTTAGTGGCTACCCATAAGTGCACACAAATACATGTTTGATTTCTTGCTTTGCTTGACTTGGATGTGTGCAGCCGCAACCTACAAACATGGAGAGGAAGGAAGAAGGAGAGCGGAGAGCAGATTTGGTCGAGCATTGAAGTAGTTTCAGTTTTTCTTCCTACACACATGAAACACAATAGGTTTCCAAAACACTAATCCAAAACATAAAATAAATTTATTCTGAATTTACAAAGTTTAGAACATGGGTTGCCTCCCAAGAAGCGCCTCTATTTAATGTCGTTGGCTCAACATGGAGATCATTGCGCCGGATCTTGTAGTTTCAAATCTTGTTTCCCTTTTGATTCTTCATTTAGTAAGTGGGGCTTGAAGAGTTGTCCGGACACTTAAGTTTTAGTTTCAAAATAAAGCAAATTCAACAACCTCCTGGATCAAAAATAAAGTTAGCATCTCTCACAAGTAAGGCACAAGAGGGTTTAAACGTTTTTATCAAGTGTAGAATGAAATGAACACAACAACCAACAAAGCTTAGAAAATTTCTAACTCTTTCCACCAAGGTTATGAAAATAGATTCTTTATGCATTCAGCTTTTGCCTTATCAACTTCTATGTCCATGAAAGGAATTGTGTTCCCTAATGTTTCCTCTTGCACTGAGAGATGACCTTGTTCCCAATAGAGCACCGAGTTAACTTCTTCACAACTACCGAACACTCCTTTCCTTGGCATACAATGTGTCGGACTTACCCAAGAATCAAAACATTTTAAAGTCTTACATCTTACAACGTCTTTCATGTTTGAAATCAATTTTCTTTGATACTTTATGTTTGACTTATATTCTTCCTCAAAGCCTATACCTCTTAGGTCGGCTAGCGTCCATCCTATGATGTGTTTCTTCTCTCTCAAATCCCTAAGTAGTTGTTCAAGTTGGAAAGATGTTAGAGAGTTGTGAGATATCATAGATAAAGACTCATTGTGATCCAAAAATACATTCTTAAGATTAGGAGAAAGAGAATCTAGTTCAAAAGTAGGTGCAAGCACATGAGAGGGGAGAGGAAGTGTTTTACCATAACCAAGATCTTCAATAATTCTACCTTTTTGGTGTGGTTGAGTAGTGTTGGCATTCAAAGCACTTAGCAACTCTTGGTCTTCATCCTCATCACCAACTTCCATGTCCTTGTCCAATAGGCATCCTTCTAATGGGTCTTGTTGCAACCTCTTTTGACAAACATATTGTGTTAGTGCTAAGGTTTCATTCTCTTCAAGCGTTCTTTCTTTTTATGTTATTTCTTGGAGAGGCTTCGCATATGCGACATTTGAGCAATGACCTCGGCATATGGCACAGTTATGTGTAGGTGCTTGTTCACACACATTGCATATTGTTTGTCATCCTTTGGCTCTTGCAATCTTTGGGGAATGGAATATCAGGCACATATGGTGGAGACGGTATGTATCTTCTTGAAGTTTCGGCCTCATCCTTTTCTTCAACTTCATTTGGTTCCTCCATCTTCTCCTTCCCCTTGTCTTTGGCTTTGATTGGTGGTTGCTCTATGGTGTTGCCAATTCCCAACTCTATTGCCTTGTCTTTCTCTCTAGGAGTGACTTGTGTCTTTCTAGGCAAACTTTCTTATTTTCTTGAGTTGATGGCTTTCGCAAGTTGACCCACTTGATATTTCAAGTTTCTATTTGACATTATCAACAACTCCATCCTTGTCTCAACCTTCTCGAATTGATCACTACCCCCATTGGCTAGCTTCTTTATTGCATACTCCCAAGGTTGTTTCTCTTCTTCTTGAGCTTGTAGGAAAGGTTGTGAATATTATTGTTCATACTCTTGTTGTTTATAATATGAAGGTTCTTCTTGGGTGCTCCAAGTAAAATCGGTGTGGTTCCTCCATCCGGTGTCGTATGTGTTGGGGTACAGATGGTTTGTCCAATTTT
>LTAE01012551.1:3111-13682 GCA_001647135.1 Pontederia paniculata
AGAATGTATATGCAACACAAAAATGTGCTGCACATGTGAAGCTCAATTTTCAATCATTAGATTTTATATATATATATATATATATATATATAATCAAGTGAATAACAACCGGCATGGCCGCATGGGATGTCGCATGAATTTTTTTGAAGAAGTTTGCATAAAGGTGGCACGATCCCCTTCGAGACATGGACTAATAAAATGAAAGAGTACATCAACATTAAAAAATTCAAGAGAAATCAAGAGTGCGCATGCCTTTGAGTTTTATGAGTACTTAGTTTTAGTTATCAAATCACTTTCTTTATGTTATGTGCAATAAAAACATCATTTTGAGCATCTAAGTAGCAGAAGCATATATATGAAACAAATGCTTCAAACAAGTACAAGTTGACATGTGACCAGTAGCATATGGAAGAGTGCGCAATGGTCATTGCGTGGAATTGTCGAGGGGCATTCAGAGCCAAGGTCAGGGATCGCCTCGCCGACATGTTAAGACACCACAAACCTGACTTGCTAGTCCTTGTAGAAACGCACACTACAGCGGAACACTCCGCCCAGGTAATACGTCGTTTGGGACATCAATGGAATGGTACCTCTCAACCAGTCAATGGTGCTTCAGGAGGTATCATCCTGGCTTGGAAAGACCAGGAGATCCAGGTTTCTTCTATCCTCAATACTCCACAGATGCTGCATGATGTGATAACATGTGAAAATTTTACTTTTATGTTATCCTGTGTTTATGCGAGTCATATGCTGCCACTGCGGAACTCCTTATGGAATGCTCTTAGTATGTTTAATTCTACTAATATTCCGTGGGCTATAGTGGGAGACTTCAATTGTGTCTTGTTTTCTGAGGAGAAAAAAGGATGGATACCTTTCAGGAGAACCAAATCAGTTCGAGCTCTACATAGCCTAATAGATACTGAGAGCCTGATAGATATTCCACTAACCCCCTCACAATTCACATGGTGTAATAATTGTAGAGGTTTAGATAGAATACACAGTAAGCTAGATCGATTATTGGTTTGTCACCATTGGGTGACACAATTCCGATCTATGGTTCTATCCTCCCTGCCAAGATGCGTCTCGGATCACTCCCCCCTGTTATGGCAGACTAAGTATTGTACATGTAAGCCCCATACCTTCAAATATAAGCACTTCTAGTTCCAATATCAGGAACCAAAGGAAATAGTAAAGAGACTTTGGAACTTCAATAAACCAAACCAATCCATGAGTGAAGCCCTTAGAAACATCAGGAAAGAAACCCTAAGATGGAATAAACAAGATCTAGGGAAATTAGAGGTCAAAGTGAAGGAAGTATTAGAAAAAATAGCTGCCTTAAAAACCAAAGATGAGTCCCAGGGACTCTCAGACTTAGAATTAGGTAATCTTGGAGCTGCATACCACCAACATGCAACGTAATTAAGACAGATCTCCATCAAATGGTGGAGTAAATCTAGGATAAATTGGCTTCAACAAGGAGATAAAAACACAACTTTCTTTCATATGTCCACAATGATGAGGCATCATAAGAACCTCATATTAGATATTCAGGACTCTAAAGGTAATCTTGTTAAAAACCAAATTAGAGAAGTCTTTGTGGAACACTATAGATCACTATGGGGACCATGTGACAACCCAGATATACATAGAGGGTCCTGGCCTACTCTTCCAACCCTAGACCCTAGAATGAATAAGGCCCTTACAGCCTCGATTACAACCAAAGAGGTGAGAGAGTGCTTGTGGAGTATGCCAGCAGGGAAGGTTCCAGGACCAGACGACTTCACCACTGAATTCTATAGATCATATTGGCATATCGTAGGCCCACAGGTCATGACCGCTATCACAACCTTCTTTAGTACTAATACTATGCCTCAAGATTGGAGATACACAAGTATAGTTTTCATTCCTAAAACTGTTGAACCTAAAAAAGTTACTTAATTCAGGCCTATATCATTGTGTAACGTTCTATATCGACTTCTATCAAGAATATTAGCATCCAGACTAAGACCTACACTTAAGAGCATCATAGATCAAGCACAATCTGCTTTCATTCTCCAAAGATCCATTCAAGACAATATACTCTTAGCACAAGAGCTAGCAAATTCATTAGACCAAGGAAGTAGGAAATACATGCTTATTAAGGCTAATTTGGAGAAAGTGTTTGACAGGGTTTCCTGGGAGGCCATATTTACAACTTTAACTCTAATGGATTTCCCATCTGTATTCATTCAATGGATCATGAGTTGTGTCAGGTCACCTATCTTCTCATGCACAATAAATGGATCATCATCACCTTCTTTTACCAGTCATAGAGGAATTAGGTAGGGGGACCCCCTCTCGCCTTATTTATTCATTATTGTTTCTCAGGTATTCTCTTCCATGATCAATCAGTAGGTCTCATTAGGTACTATAATTCCATTTCCAAAGGCTCTTTCACTCTAAGCCACATGCTCTATGCAGATAATCTTATGATCTCTATAGCAGCTACAAAAGCAAATAGTAAGAGATTAAAGGAACTTTTAACTCTTTATGGATATCTTACAAACCAAAGAATAAACTTAAACAATCCGAGATCTATTTCCCTTCCACCTTAAGGCAACACAGACAGGCCTTGATAAAAGATATTTTAGGGTTCAAAACTGGAAAATTTCCTTTTCAATATCTAGGAACGCCCATATCTGATAAATTCACCACTATAAGCACACAATCATACATCCGAGAGAAGGAAAATAAGAAATTGGCAGGCTGGAGGCGAAAGCTCCTTAGTCAAGCGGGAAGGGCCACACTCATAACATCAGTCTTGAATACCATGCCAAATCACTCATTGGGAGCAACTTATCTCTCAGCAGGAGTATTGGAATCTTTAGAAAAACTATCTCGGGGCTTCCTATGGGATCCTGGTAAGGAAAAACAAGGTTTGCATCTAATAAATTGGGCGACAGTACAATGTCCTAAGGAGGAAGGAGGTTTAGGAATCAAAAATATTAAACTTATTCGTAACTCTTTGGTAGCTAAGAAAATACTTGACGTATTAAACATTAAGGACACACCATGGGTCAGCTTAGTCCGAAGCAAATATGGTAGACTCCACCCATGGAGTAACACCTCCGCCCCTGCCAAGGCAGCATGGTCTTGGTGCCTGATGATCACTGCCTTACAAGACTTACGACTGGGCTTCAGAAAATGTATTGGGGATGGCTCCTCTACTATGGTATTAACAGACCCCTGGATCTTCACAACCCCCTTGTGCCTCATGCCTACTTACGTTAACGTATATGCATCGCTGGTTCACCTAAGGGTTAGAGACCTACGAGAAAACAATGATTAGAATATGCCTTTGCTTTTAAGCTATTTCAACGATGATCTCTGTAAATGTATCTCTATGATTTATGTATCTTTAAAAGCCGATGATGATGTGTGGGTTTGGGATTCGGATACTCATGGCCTTGCTAATGCCAAATCGGTTTATAATTTTACCCGCCAACAGACTTTGCGCCGAACTCAAGAGGAAGGCAGTTTTGGTCGAGGGTATGGCAGATCCGGGTTCCCCCAAAAGTTCATTTCTTTCTATGGAAGCTCCTGCACAATAAACTTCCAACAATGAATTATATTGCCAGATTTAACCAATCGGTAGACCAATCGTGTAAACTGTGTGGAATGGCTTTAGAAACAAATTCTCATCTATTCTTTCGGTGCCCTGTCGCTCACCAGTTATGGACGATCTTTCAATCAAAGTTGAACATAAAATTCCAATTTATACATCTGTGGGAATCTGACAAATGGATTCATGAGGGCAGCGGCTTGGAGGAAAATTTGCAGAACCAATTTCTTTCTCTCTTTGCCTTTTCTCTGTGGGGAACTTGGAATTTGCATAATAACATACACTTTCAATCAAAGCGTGCGACCATTGAGTCGGTCTAGAGTAGAGCTTTGGTAGGGCATAATGAATATACCACATACCACACGCCTGAGGCAACAAGCCCCCAAGACCCATCAGGGTCCAACGGGAGCCTCCCCCTCAGTCCTGGTTGAAACTAAACTCGGACGGGTCCTATACATGACCAAATGAGATGGGAGGAGAAGGATTTATATTGAGATATGATACAAGACATTTTATGCTTGCAGGAGCTTTCTCTCAAAGGGCAAAGTCAGTGCTGAAAATGGAAGCATGGGGATTACTGAAGGGACTGCAACAATGCGCGACAATGGGGTTCACTAGAATCTACATACATATGGACTCCCTCAATCTCGCTAGGGTAATTCAGAATGAGACAACCTGCCCATGGGCAATTAAGGGAATGATCAGCGATACCAGAGATATTTTATATCAAATTTCACCTGTAGTTGTAATGCACTGCACTGCTACCGGGAAACAAATCGAGTAGCAAACTTTTTGGCAAATTTTGGGCGACAACATGGCGGCAACTTCTTTTTGGAGAGTAGCCCTCCTCGGGAGCTACTCCATATTTTGTATGAGGACTCCTCAGGTTTAACTTTTAATAGATAAGCTTTTACTTCAAAAAAAAGAAGGGTCTTGGACACCTTAGTACCATAGCTATAGATCCAGTTGCAGCTTACCATCTCTATAATGGTATCAAATTAAAATAAATATTAACAAAAAAAATCCAGACATATATATATATATATATATATAATATGTACACACGCTAGTAATGTCGAAAGGAGTAGAATGTATATGCAACACAAAAATGTGCTGCACATGTGAAGCTCAATTTTCAATCATTAGATTTTATATGATATTTTTATTTAATTTTATTTTCAATAAATTTGATGGTGTAGATATATCTTATATGCACACAGCACAAAAGTGTGTTGTAAATTCATTGGCCTCATGTTAAAAATTAACAACCAACCTATCAAATGTCCAAACAAGTGCATACACTATAAGAAAGTTGCGAAATTGCGGCGGTCTAATATTCCTCTCAATTTGTGTCGAAATTTGAGATGAAAACTTTTTTTCGTCACAAATTATAACAGATTTTTTGTCTGTCATAATTTGTGATGGGCACTCAGTTCCGTCAGAATTTATGGCGATCTGAAAGTCTGACCGTCGCAATTTGTGATGCTTCATGTTTGTCACAATTTGTGACAGGCTTCTTGTCCATCATAAATTCTGAGGGACAAAAGGATGGACTTTCATATCATCACAAATTCCGACGAAACTAAGTACCCGTCATAAATTGTGACGAACATTGTATGAATTTAATGTTTTAAGATTTAAGTTGATTGATTTAGTAGTTATGTTATATAATTTATTGGAGAAAATATTTTCTTCGAAAAATCGTAGGTGGATGTATAAATAGAACTAATCTTGACCATAGAAGACTTACATAAGAAATTTATAAATAGAGTTGAATATTTCATAAATTTTGTTTACCAACCATCTCAGTTCTACGAGAAGAAATAATTAGATGTCCATATTTAAAATATTATAGTACAAAATTTCAATCAATAGAAACTATTGAAGTTCATCTATATAAAAAAGTTTTTTAAACAAATTATTGGTCTTGGATCGAATTTGATTTTAATAGCAATGACGAGTTAATAAATCGATCTTCATCTGAAGATGTTGTAGTTTATAGATATGAGAACTTAATTTATGATGTTGCCATAACAAAATATGGAGATGCTAAATTTTATGAAGAGTCACCTAATGAAGAAGCAGAAGAATTTTACGAATTACTGAATGTTTCGAATCAACCTTTATGGTTGGAGCGTGAAACTCATTCTGAATTATCATTAGTTGTTCGAATGTTGAGCTTAAATCATATCATAATATATTCACATGCATGCTTTGATGCTATTATGAAAATATTAAAGGAAGTGACACCAACGGGATCATGAATTCCATTGAATTATTATAGAACAAAAAAATAGTTTTTAAATTTGGTCTTTCGTCAACAAAGATAGATTATTATGTAAATTGATGTATGTTGTTTTACAACAAAGATATTAATTAGAGGAAATGCAAAGTTTATGGCACTGAGAGGTACAAATCTTTAAATATTATTGGTAGAAATAAAAATAAAATTTCAATAAAAAGGGTATATTATTTGTCTCTTATCCTAAGACTTAAATGGTTATATTTTTCCATGGGTTCAACTTCAGATATGAAATGGCATGACGATCACAATACAAAAGGTGTTATGCTATATCCATCTGATGTGAGGCGTGGAAACATTTTGATCGAATATACCCAGATTTTGTCAATGATCCTAGAAACAAAGGACTTGGTTTGTGCGCAGACGATTTTACTTCATATAGTCAATTTTCGTCTTCTTTTTCTTGTTGGTTAGTGATAATTACTCTATATAATTTACCTCATGGAGCATAACTGCTCCATATATATTTTTTACTTGCATCATTCTTGGTCCTCATAATTCCAAACATAAGATAGATATATATTTGCAACCATTAATCAATGAATTGAATTATCTATGGAATGATGTCTGACATATATCGTGTCAACGAAATAAAATTTTACAATGAAAGAAACATTAATGTGGTAAATTAATGATTTTTCTGCATATGGAATATTTGTCAAGATGGATGATCACAGGTAAATTAGTGTCCATATTATATGCATGAATAAAAAATGTTTACTTTAAAGTATGGAGGAAAAAAAATCTTGTTTCAATTGTCATAGACAAGAAGTGCCTATTGAACACACTTATCGAAAAAAAATAAAAATATCTTGAGAAAGCTAAAGATAGTTCAAGATTTGCCTCATCCAAAAATTTATGAACATGAATTAAGTGATGTTGTTACTCGTCTTTTAAACGCCACTCAAAATCATGGCATCACACATCATGATTATGGTGTTTCTCATAATTGGACTAAACATAATATATTCTGGGATTTCCCTCTTTGGAAGGAGTACTTGATACACTATAATTTGGATGTCATGCACATCGAAAAGAATGTCTTTGACAATATATTTAACATCGTTATAGATGTCGTCGATAAGATAAAAGACAACATAAAAGCAAGAATGAATTTGAAAGAATATTGTCGACGTCTAGAGTTGCACCTCACTAATTTACCAAATGGTAAGGTACGCAGAATAATCGAAAGAAAATTATATTTTTACGAGAAAACAAAAGGTAAGTGTTCGTCGAAGGGTGAAATATTTAAAAATGTTTGACGATTATGCTTTAAACTTGGCTAGATGTGTAGACTTGAATCAATTATGTTTGTATGGAATGAAAAGTCATGATTTTCATATATTTATGAAAAGTTTGCTTCCAATTGTATTGTCGTCGTTGCCAGATAAAATATGGAAGCCTCTTACTGAGCTGAGTTAATTTTTTAAGGACTTTTGTTCAACAACTCTGATGGTGGATAATATGAAAACTGAAAAGAAGTTCTATTTTTTGATTTGGAAACTAGAAAGAATATTTCTACTTGGATTGTTTGATCCTATGGAGCATTTACTGTTTCATTTGTCTTATGAAACTAAAGTAAGTAGATCAGTTCAATATATATGAATGTATCCATTTGAAAGGTACCTTAATAAAATAAAATAAAAGTTAAAAGTAAAATTCGAATTGAAGAATCAATATGTGAAGCGTATTTGACTTAGGAGATATCTTATTTCTATTCTTACTACTTTGAATCTCATGTCAAATGTGCAAGAACAATAGTTCGACGAGATGATGATGTTGCGAAAGGTAATGTCGACGATTGAATAAACTTTGTTAGTTTTTAAACATCCTGGTCGAGCCTATGACAAATCTAAAACACGTTGGCTAGATTATGCAGAGCTAAAGTCGACAAAAAATCATGTCCTCTTAAATTGTGAAGAAGTACAATGCTATATCAAGCGAGTGAATTCTGTGATTAATTTTAATAATATTATTTTTTTTATTGCTACGTACTAATTATGATTTTTAGTGCTTTTGTGCAATATTATAATATTCATGATGAGCACATCCAAAAATGATTAGAGAATGATTTTGCTGCATAGTTTAAGAATAATGTAAATATTGATAACGTTAATTTTTTTATCAAGTGTATTACATATATGTCTACGTTCAATAACTATATATTTTCGTTTTAGATTCACAATTCTCAAAGTATGATGATTAATTTTTACTTACATGATCTAACATGGGGGCCTAGTGGACATGTCACTACTTGGTCAATTTATTTGTGAATGAATATAAATTTCACAAAAATAGTTGGTCGCATGAGAAAAAACAATCAATAGACGTGTATTGTTAAAGATTCGATTGATGACCAAAATAAAAATTATTATTATGATATTTTGAAGAATGTCATTGAGTTAGAATATCCATGAAGGTTGAAAAATAGAGTGACTATGTTACAATGCGTATGGTTTGATCCGAAGAAGAATAAAGAAACAAAAAATCATAAAGACTATAAAATTATTGAAGTTAGTCATACTAAATGTTATGAAAGGTTTGATCTTTTTATTATTCCTTCATTAGTCAGACAAGTTTATTATGTCAATTATTCAGATAAGTTAAAGGAAAAAGTCCAATGGTATGTGATAACAAGAAGTCAGGTGAAAATTGAAAGTGATTTACAAGTTGCATTTTAAAATTGCTCGACTACTTTCATAGAGCCTATTACGGACATTGTTCTAACTGAAGATTTGCTTGATGACAATCAACTATTTGATGAGGTTGACGATGTTAAAAAAGATGATGTTGATTTAAACGAAGAAAATAATCTCGCCGAAGAAGATGAATATGAAACTTCATCAACTTCAGAAAATAAATATGAATCATGTTATAACTCTGAAATGATGAGTAATTCTTTTGCAGTAATTTTTATATTTGTCAACTTTCCATTTGTATTAAATGATCAACTATTTTGTATTTGTAATAGTAAATGATGAATCTTTATGAAGTTGATGAATTGTCTGACCACTCGTCCTCACCAGACGAAGTTAATGAAGTTATTTTCTATTTGATCTCTTTACTTTATCGTGAGTGTCTTATTATTAATGTTGTTTTTGTTGTTATAATTTTTTACAATCATCTTTATTCATTCTTAAAATATATTTTTTATTGGTTATAAGAGCTCCTGGACATTAAGAATCAGTTGTTCAGTTACGAATATCATTCTCTCTTGACTGTTTAAATGAAGATGCAAGACAATATCATTCTACTCAATCTTTTTAAATTATGTTTGATGAATTTTAAAAAAATGCATATTCTATATATATTATTTAAAGATGTTATTATTTCTTTCTGCAGATGTTTCAACATTTCGTAAAGGGAAAGAAAAATGCAAAGAGAAAGTTGTTACATCATCATATCATCCCACTAATAATATTGAAAACTAAAGAGAAAATTCTTTTTGAGACATTCTAATATTAGAAGACATCAATCAATTCATTATGATGATGAGTCGTTAGAAGACACGTCGTCACTTGATATTGTTGATGCACCAATACAACTATCAAATGATGATGATTATGTTTGAGATATTAGCACATCAAGCCGATAATATAAGGCATATTTGCAACCCAATGAATATTCAAGGTAACTTGAAATTTCGTTAATATAAATTTATTTGTACATCAATCTAATTTTTTAATGCGTAGATTTGTGCCTTTGAAACCTGTCATCGTTGCTTTTACTAAAGTTATTCGACAAAGATATGACAAATCACAACTTTCTTGAAAAAAAATCTATTGCCACAAGATAAATGTGATTAAGAGAATTTTAGATTTATTTTATAAATATATATATATATATATATATATATATATATAATTGAGTAACAATATTTATATTGTAATTCATAAAGTCTAATATTTGGTGGGATGCCGAGAACAATGATTGTGTGGAAAGCATTTAGCAATCGGTTTTCGAAAACATTGTCTTCTATTTTTTGTAATGCATGTGCATCACAAATTAAGCCTAATTGGATTAGCGAGACTATATGGATCAAATCGTTTTCTAAATTGTCAATTGAGTATTACAAAAAATAAATGCGAAAAAGTGAAGGCTAATCGCGAATCTGATCAAGGCATTTGGGTACATGTTGGTGGTTGTATATGTAGAAGTACCACTACCCAAAAAATGATATGTTAAAATATTTTAATATGTTATGTTCAAATGTTTTATTTTGAATTAAATAGTTCATAAAATTTCATTCAGGAATTGAAGTTCGGCGAAAAATCGACAGAAGATGAAGCCTTTTTTTCGAACCCATAAAAAGAAGATAAGTGTTGGATTTCAGAATTTGCCAAGACAACATATGTAAAATAATATATAATTTAGAATTAATTTTAATATTACATTTTAGCAAATTTTCATCTTTAAAATTATATTTCAGAAAGGATTTAAACAAGCATAGCATATTACTCAAACTACATAGGAGGGAGGAACTCCGAAGTCAATTAGAGAATTTTGAAGGGAACATGTTGACACGTATAAAAATCGTGTATGATTTGAGATCATCTATGACCTATGTTGACTTAGGATCAACAAGTTGTTGATCAGAGCATAACCCTCAATGATTTTGATGAGCACAAACTTAATGGATATATTAGTACTAACATTTCTTGATGAGTA
>LTAE01012553.1:0-13679 GCA_001647135.1 Pontederia paniculata
ATCATTGGGCGACCTCTCCCGTTAAGCCCTTTACATCGGTCGTCCTTCTTTTATCTTTGGTCTACCGGTCAACCTATGATCCCTCTTCTCATGCATTTTGCTTCAATATCGGTCGATCACTCTATATTCTTAGGACGACCACTGCACACATATGATTCTTTTGAAATATCTTCCGTGTGCATAGGTCGTCCATTCCTTTAGCTTTGGTCGATCTAACAACTTCTTAACTTGAATATCCTGTTTCAGAAATCAGCTCAACAAGTTTATTAGTACAAACTAAGTTCCGTTACAAATTTGTGATCATCAAAACACTCTCGGGATCCTAGATTCAACAGACAACACGACCATGTCCACTCTCGACATGGGCCAGGTTCGCTGCTACAAAAAATGCCCTCGTCACCCAAACAACGGTCCATGTTCTACTATTACAAGAACGATCACGTCACCTTGATATCGGCCACAGATTGTGCCATGTTCCATATATCGAGAAAGTGGATCGTGTCACCTGATGCAAACCCAGAACGTGGGTCGAGTCCTTCACGCTGACAACATCAAAATTGAAAGCAAACGCGACCGTGTTCCAAGGACCCAGATCATGGCTATAGTAAACGTGGACGAACTCTAAGCACGTCTTCACGGTCGACGAGAGGAAAGGGGACCGTGTTCTTCGGGAACACATACCGTGTCTTAATAGGTAAAAGATTAAAGTAATATTGTTCCCAGAAACAGACCGTGTCATTACCAGACCCGGGTCGTATTCTACTGTTTGGAAAGATTATATGTCTATTGTTATTGATATGTATGCTTGATTGATTGTGATCCTAAAAAACTTAGATTCTACTATTAATAGGAATTAACAGATATACTACATGTAATTGAATGAATGCATGAAGAGAATGATTTGGCTCCCGGTGAACTGTCAACATAGACCTGATACTTGGTGTAACTGAGTTCCTTCAGGAACAACTATTAATGGGTTTCTTCCAGAACAACTGTCAATGGGTTCTTGTTGGGACTAAACTTGTACAGGTTCCTTCAAGGATATTTATAATTGTCATTCTCTAAGACTAAACTATTATAGATTTATCTTGGAACAATTGTAACTGCATTCTCTCAGGTTCAACTGTTTTATTGAATTTCATGCCTAGCTAGTCTTAATGGCACCGGGGCTAAAGCCAATGACATTCATGACTTGTAAAGGTTCACCAAATTGATTGCTATAACTGAACAACTTAGGACCACAAATAATCAAAGAAATAAAGGGTCCTAAGAACTAATTGATATGGGCTTGAACCTATTGAAAGTAAAGGGCATTGTGTCATTGCAATGCAACTGAGGTTCTTGCAACTGAAAGATTAATGATTATTGATATTGTTACAGTAGGCAAAGTAATAAAAAGGGTAAAGAGGTAAAAGTACTGAAAAATGTATTTACTAATTTTATTGTTATCAATCTATGTTTTTCTCTATTGTATTACCCTTACATATTGGACTTCAAAGCTCATGGGATATCATTTTACTTGCTTTTGATTCTGCAGGCTAGGGAGGTGATGATGAATAAGGTGATGACATTGATGACACAGTGTTCCTGATGTGAAGGCTTGCACGTGATGAGTCTAGATTGAGTCCAGCCTACTAAGTTTAATTAGTTTTTATAGTTATTTTATTATGTTCTCTCATTTATGAAACAATTTAAAAGGATGATCTATGTTGCTAGACTATTTTATTTGAAAGTTATTACTTCTGCATATTGTTGGCTATCTTTTGATCAAAGTCAAGTCAAAGAAGTGCTATCGTAGTGTCTCCAAGTCTATATTCTTCCACGTGGCGGGGTGTGAATTTGGCGGCATTACAGTCATATTGTTAAACCATACTCGACTGCTCTTTTTATAACACTAATGTCAATCTTAACAATTTGTGAACTAAAACAATTAAAATCTTCTTTAATATAATCATGTGTCAAGTCATTTGAATACATATTTGAAATCACAATTTATACATCACTTATGGGAAATCCATTACTTAATCGATAATCATTATTTTCTAAAAGTCTTTCCTGATCAAATCAACATTTAGTCTCTTGTACATACTTCAAAATCTCGATTTATGTCACTCGATTAGTTCGTCCATCATTTATTCAGAATTGCTTATTTCTTCCACATGTATTATTTTTTTGGAAATTCCAAATATATTAACACTATACTTCTTCCAACTTTACATATATAAATCTTTCTAAATTTATATCCATCCATTTAATCTATCGAGAATTCTAAAATCATACTCCTTAATTATCATGTGTTCTAGTAACAATTCAAGAATTGTAACATCGATATCTTTTATAAAAAATCAACTTAATATCCAATCACTTTATTTTATACCTAACAACTTCTCAAAATATCTTCCTTATTACTACTTATTCCATTTGTCATTCATAATTTCATCTATATATGCTTTTTGTCTAAATAATTCTAGTATTCCTTAGAAATCTATTCTTCTAAACTCTTAATATTGAATTCTCAATTTTTTTAATCATTTAATTATTTTAAAATTCTATAATTGTACAATTNTTGAAATCACAATTTATACATCACTTATGGGAAATCCATTACTTAATCGATAATCATTATTTTCTAAAAGTCTTTCCTGATCAAATCAACATTTAGTCTCTTGTACATACTTCAAAATCTCGATTTATGTCACTCGATTAGTTCGTCCATCATTTATTCAGAATTGCTTATTTCTTCCACATGTATTATTTTTTTGGAAATTCCAAATATATTAACACTATACTTCTTCCAACTTTACATATATAAATCTTTCTAAATTTATATCCATCCATTTAATCTATCGAGAATTCTAAAATCATACTCCTTAATTATCATGTGTTCTAGTAACAATTCAAGAATTGTAACATCGATATCTTTTATAAAAAATCAACTTAATATCCAATCACTTTATTTTATACCTAACAACTTCTCAAAATATCTTCCTTATTACTACTTATTCCATTTGTCATTCATAATTTCATCTATATATGCTTTTTGTCTAAATAATTCTAGTATTCCTTAGAAATCTATTCTTCTAAACTCTTAATATTGAATTCTCAATTTTTTTAATCATTTAATTATTTTAAAATTCTATAATTGTACAATTTAACTCTCAATCAATATTTTGATCATTCAAACTTGCACTACCAATTTATTTATTTATTTTTACAAGGATCACATTAATAATATTCTGCTCCTCAAAAATCATTCTTAATTCATCATGTCCCCGATAGCCTCTTTAGGAATCAGGTTATATCATTAATTGGCATGATGTGACATCATATCAATATTTCAATCATATCTTTCCTCAAGGTAACTCTAATTTCTATAAGAACTAGACCTTAGGGTCATCTCTCATATTTATTTCATCATCGAGAGAATAATAAATATCTATTTCCCCATGAGTCACATTGGTCACAACGTTGTGGGCCTCTTGATCTCACCCACGCTGACTTACTGCATTTCTATGAAGTACACTATATTCAATGCATCAAAAGGGACCGATAGTCAATAACAATTCAACAGTTTACTAAAAAGATGGAAGCTTTACTTACATTGTTGTGGATGACGTTATGACCACTGGTGATGCTTTTGCACATGACTCTAGACTTTATAAGATTTCAATGCGGTATAGGATGTCAAGTAAATCCTAGCATTAGTCTTTGATACCTTACTGTAACGTCCCCAATTCCACATCTCGCCATGTGGCGGAACATGGACTTGGAGAAGCTATTATGATACAATCAAATGATCAAATTGACCAGTCAATAAAAATGACATGAAAGTGGAAGACTTTATTTAATGAAACACAATTATTCAAGAATTTATATGCAGAAGTCTAAAATAACTAAAACAAGCATCTTAATCCAAACATAACATGAGAATTCTGACAATAGATTTAAAAATTTATTACAACTCTCAAAAGGAAATAAAGAGGACACTAGACACCAACATGTGCAAACGTCAGCATCACCACGAGCACATCAATATTCACCAGCACCACCATCACAACCATCTATTGCAATACGTAAGTGTCTATAGGATCAATGTAGGGGAAACAATATTCCATGAGCTTTTACGGGCAATGTGTAATGCACAAGTAGATAAAAAATCAAATGGAATAAACATAATGATAACAATCAAGATGATTAACTCAACACTGAAAGAGAACAATCATGATGATAAAAATGGATCAATAATATAATCAATCGTGTTTAAGATGATGCACTTTAATAGGAAACAATCATGATGATATAATTGATTTAGTAATGTAAATCAAAGGCATCAGTAAGATACAATTCGATGATAGTCCTTTTAGGTTAATTTGGTATGCAACAATATCTATTCCAATAGATGATATGAGACGATACAATTCAATGAACGGCAAGAGGACGATTTGATCCAATAAATAGTAAGAGGACACATTCAATCCGATAATAAATAAGAGGATGATTCAAACCAATAAACAATAAGAGGATGATTCAATCCAATAAATAATAAGAGAATGATTCAATTCGATCATCAATAAGACAAATCGATAAGGAATAAATTCCAAAGTCAACAATTATACTTTTCATTGAAAAAAAATATATGGTGAGGCCAAATGATAAGGAGCCAAGCTCGAAAGGCCAAAGATACCTACATTTAAAATCAATCTGGTAATGCCAAACGGTAAGGAAAAGGCCACTAACTTTCTTTCAAGAAGTAAAATTTGACAATGTGAATCACGGTATAATTGACCAAAGAATGCTCCGATAGTTAGATACAATGAATAATGATGAGAATGTTGAATCTAGAATCCCGAGAATGTTTTGAATGATCACAAATTTGTAAGTGAACTCAGTCTGTACTGATGAACTTGTCGAGCTGATTTCTGTAACAGGATACATTCAAGTTCAGAGTAGCGGTCGACCTGAGCTGAAAGAAAGGACAACCAGTGCACACGTAATTTATGTCAGAAGAACTACACGTGTGCAGTGGGCGTCCTAAGCATATGAAGCGGTCGACCAGCATCAGAGGGAGAGAACATGTGATGAGGAGCAGCAGAGCATAAACGGTCGATCAAAGAAGTAAAGATTATTTTAAAGCTTGTTGATACTCTGTTTTTCTGTGAAGGTGCCCCTAGGTCGCTTCTGAGTTCAGAAAACCTGGTGCCACCTGTATTTCTGACACACACATTTCTGCACTCATCAGTGGGATTGGATAAATAATAATATCAATCCTCATGAGAACGATACTCAACTCATCTTGAACTATTACTTGATACGACTAGTGCATTTGCTAATGATTTTATCTCTCTTATTAGCACGCATCATCTTGTCAGCAGGATCGTAACTCATTTCTCAGTTTTGTTGCTTTCTGAGGTTTTGTTGATAAACTTTTCTCTAGTTGCACTCAAGTATTCACCAATCCTACAGTCAGTGTTTTAAGCCATGTGAATGTCTTATTTTGTAAAGAAAATGAGAATAGACGTAGATGAGCAGCATCAACAAAAATATTATTGCACTTGAAATTGCTATAGATATTTGAAAATATGTCTAAACGATCATAAGGGCTCTCATTGAATACTTCGCCAGATTGTGATGATTGGATTATCCATACGATTCGCTAGGTTGATCTCAAAGTTATTAGCATTGATGGCTGAAAGTATAATGCTTGATTCTATATTGGTATATTTCGATGAGACGTGATCCCTCATTGTCATCTCAATCTCTTCTCATTGTATTCAATTTGAGGTATGTTTTGATTATCAACCATTATTTATCTTCTCAACCTTCAAACTTTGGAATGAAATTCAATGGTTTATTTGAGATTGGCTTGAATCCTCTAGAATTTTTGGCTTGTGATAATAGGTATCTTCTTCAAATATGCACAACCATAAGAAAAGTAGGAAAGTATCAAAGTAACCAGAAATTATAATAGTTAGAGAAAATGTTTCCCGATAATGCACCAAAAATTTGATGCGAAATTTTTTTTACAAGCAAATACATGATAACAAATGCACTAATTGTTCAAGTAATATAATGTAACAAGTATAAAGTTATTGATCCCATAAAGAATAGTTAATGAACTGTCAACTTTCGTAGGTTAATAGGAGACGACATTGATTTAGATTTGATTTAATTCATGAAATTAAAACATATAAAATGGTAAAGTAAAATATATACAATGATAACTAATGATGTTTAGGGCCGGGATGATAAAGATGATTAGGGACAAATGGTGCTAGCCTCAATAGTAATTATTTCAGAAATTAAAATATGTGATCGAATCTCCAAACAAATTAAGAACACCTATGATATGATTTCCTTTACCGGGTAAACCAACTACCCTAAGCCTAGCAAAACTTGGAGCACTTATTGTTGGCTCTACTATCATATTACTCAAACTTAAAAATGCATGAAATTGTATCCTTAAACTATTGAATCACCCTTATTGAGATAACTCAACAAATCGCAAACTTAGTAGTAATCATCGGATCAATCATGTATGTCATACTTTGCATATAATAATTGACTACATTGTCCAATTAAATAATCAATCTAATTCAATTCAAAGCGTCACAATCCGAGAAATAAAAACTAACAATGTTTGCTTGGAATAAGAAAACACAGAAAATTATCCAACATGAAAGTATAACGGGAATATACTCTTTTGGACATTGAGAGAGTTTGCTCAATCTTCAATTCGAGTGTACCACACATGCGTCATCTCAACTTTCCTTCCAAGAAATCCTACACTCCTGGCTTCAAGCTATTTTTTGACGGATCCTAGCATGCAGCTTAAGGTCTTCAAGAGGTATTTATAGCCTCAGAACCTCATATTAGGGTTTTCCTAAGGTTTACATTATATGGAAAACCCTTCTTTTGAATTCGTAATTAAACAAATAGTGGTTGATTTCCAAGGTTGAGGTTAAACCCTTCAAAACCCTCCATATCTTCTAAAAAGTGTTGATGTTTGATCTCCAAGGATTTTCAATTCATAAGAATTCTTTTGGCTTCAAAACTTCTTCAAAATATTCCCAAAATACGAAACTGGACCATTTGTCACGCCCTGATACTTCATCTCATGACCCATAAAACGTCTGATTTTCATATAAAAACACGTCGTCATGGCCCGTAACAAGATGTAACAACCTATAATGCGTGCATCATTCAAATTTGGCAAGTGCGAATTTTGATACTTACGGCCCATGATGTGGTATAACGACCCGTTAAATTTATTTCTTTAATATCCCAACGTCTTGTCGGCGTCATGATCTTAGTTATGCCTCGTGACGGTGCACGACAATGGTTCATGATATGTTCTCATGACCCATCACATCGATGCTCAGGAATTTGCATTGCTATCAAGGTCGTGACTTTCATGATGTGGTCTCGACTTGAGATATTACGACCAGTTATACTTCTTTACGACCTGTTATATGTTGACTTGCAAATTTGAACTTGTTGTCGGGGTCGTGACCTTCCATTGTGGCTCATTATGCTGCATTGTCATTTTGTAGGCTCTTTATCACGACCATGATAACATGTAACTACTTGTGAAACTGAAAATTTAGGCCCTTTGGTCAGTGAATGGGCTCCTTTTCGTTGTTGGACTTCTTCTAGCTTTTTCTTAGCCCTTCAATGTGATTTTTTGCAAACAAGCATGTGTTGATTCCTAACTCAATGAAATAGAAGCAAATAAACACTAAAAAAATGAATGCATAATATGTTAAAATTAGCCAAAATTATACTAAATACAAGCTTAAAATAAGTAGGATCATCAGGCGACAATTTCTTTTAGCCATGATGAATTTGAAATCAATTTAAGATTTAGAAAATAATTTAACTTCTACAGGGAATTTTTTGTTAGGGAAAGAATAATTCTGCATCATTAAATCTATATTCTCTAACTTTTGAAAACCTATAAAACCTTTACATAGAACAAAAAAACACAATTCCCTAATATGAATTTGAACTTTAGAAGAGAGATGAGCATCCATCACCTATCAAAAAACATTACATTTTTGACGATATTAAATCTTATTTTATGTCCTCAACTTTGTGTCTCACATTCCTTCTCTCGTGATCGTCATTGCAAACTTTACCGAGCAGCAAATGTCTCGGCGGCTAGCTCTCTACGGCGAGTTCATCATTGCGAGCTCTGAGAACGAGAGAACTTGCCATATATCTCCAGCAAGCAGTACAGTTCATCACTACAAAGTTAGTAGCAATGAGCTCGTAGGGTGAGCTTGAAGTTTGCCTCTACGAGCGGTAGAGCTCGCCATTAAAGATATTGCATCAACGAACTCGTTGCTCACCAACAAAGCTCATAGCCCAACAGAAAAGCTTAGAACTCAGAGCTCACAGCGGCAAGCTCGCAGTGGCGAGCTCTTCTCGCAAGTGGTAGAGACTGGCGGGCCTATGCGAGTTCACGCAGTGGCGATCTCCCCTACACGAGCTTGCAGCCAAGCATGCACAAGTGTTCTCCCACTTTGCTGTCGTACGAGTACATCCAGACAAGAAAGCAATTTCGTCAAATTTAAAATCTTAACAGAAAAAATTAAATGGTCAATGCTGAAGAATTTAAAGTACCAAAATATTAAAAAGTCAAGAGTGCGAAGCAAAATTTTGAAAACTTAGGATTAGATGTGAACTGTAGTGTTGAAATGTTGTTAAAGGAAATATTTTTTTCTTCTAATAAATTTATTTTGGCTGTGCGCTATTTGTGGCTACGCCCATTGCTTGATTTTAAATGAATCAAATGCAACTTTATTCTGATTATATTATATTATATTATATAATTATTATATTATATTGTATAAATGTATATATATGGGCGCGCGTGTTCATAAAAGGTAAATATGAAATACTTATATCCCAAAGAAAATTAAAAATGAAATATAATAGACATGAAGAGTTCTTGGATCTAAGGAGAAATCAATATAAAATAAAAAAAAAAACCAACATTCTTTTGCATAAAAGGATGAAATCCAAAAAGGGAATTGCCAAAAAAAATTAAAAAAAGGGAATTGCCATACAACCCAAATTGTTTCAATCTCTTGTGTCGTTGTTTTTAATTCAATTTCTTATTTACTAAGCATACGAGCGTGTTGTAAAGATAAATAAGTTGGATGGAACCTTTTCACAAAAGATTTATATTATATATATAGAGAGAGAGAGTCAAAGATATATTAGTGTACATTCACAAACATATAAAAATATATAAAATTTATATTTTAAGTTTTAGATAAAATTTTATAAATTTCAAGTCATATACACTTAATTATATATACACGCTACGCCTCGTATATATAAAAGAAGCAAATGTAATGGCCCATTTATTCCTGTCAAAAGAAATTGAGAAACTGAACTTCATACCCTCATTCCTCTTATTAAGGGGCCAAAATTCATCTCCCAAAAAAGAGGCCTAAAATGTTTTGAAATATTTATTTTTATTGCGCATCTAATTGGAACAGAATGCACATGCAAATCTTATTGTTTTTCACCTCCACAAATGTAGATATGAAGAGTTCCTAGATCTCGAGAGAAATCAATATAAAATATAAAACAATTGCATAAGAGGATGAAATCCAAAAAGGGAATTGCCATACAACCCAAATCGATTCAATCTCCTATTTTTGTTTTTAATTTAATCTCTTATGTACTAAACATACGAGCCTCTTGTGAAAAAAAATATCACATATATATATATATAATATATAGCAAATGCAGTGGCCCATTCATTCATGTCAAAAGAAATTGAGAAACTGAACTTCAAACTCTCATTCCTTTTCGAAATAGGCTTAAACGACGTTTCGAAATATTTTTTTATTGCACAGCTAATTAGAACATAATGCACATGCAATTATTATTATTTCCCAACTCCAGCATTTTAGTTTTGAAATAATAAAATATTTTATTATAACAAAAAGATTATTGCAATATAAATGGATATACATACAAGAGCATTAACTATTACTATAAATGTATTTATTTTATCAGATTATTTGACTTTAACATTAATCAAACATGGGTTAATATGTTGTAAGCTACGTGCGAATTGTTATTTGCTTGTCAATTGGCTAGAAAACAAAACCCTGCTACTTGACTAGCTGTGAAGTAAAATAAAAACCTCATTCATACCAGTGGAGTGGGTGCAGTATGACTTCATTGCATTCGCTAATAAGTTCCGTAACCCAAAAAAAAAGAAGTCGATTGTTACGTGTTAAAAACTATAATATATTAAAAAAATAAAAATATTAATTAAAAAGCTTGATTGATTTGGACCGCACAATATTAGATTTACGCAAAATAAAAATCAAGTCCTACTATTTTAACGCACGCACAATATTAGCTTGATTACTCACGCCGGTTCAATAATATCGAGTATAATTATTTTACTCCATTGATTTACATAAATAACTATTGGGTTTGTATCCCAAAGTTAAAAAATGAATAAATTAAGAACTCTGAGTTTAAATTATTATCGTCTGTCATTCATTTAAATACTGAATGTTAATAATCTTGAATATCGATGAATTGTCATTGAATAATTATTTTACTCCATTTGATTTATATGGTTGAGATTGTAATTTAACCATGGTGCACTATAATATTATAACTAGTACCGCAATTGTGTAAATGTGAATTACAGCATCGTTTGATCTAAAAGAGTAAAATGCATATTTTTTTTCTTATCAAGTAAAATGCATATAACATTGATAGTGCACACGTTTAAACATCAGTTGAATAAATGATTTACGTTTCACACCTTTGTTAAAAATGTGTACAGTAGGACGAGTTGTGTATAATGTATATAATATGTGATTACTCGATCTTCCTTAGGCAAATGATTCATATATTGCTTTGAGACTCAGGCTCGATTGGATTCGAATTAAAATTTAAAAGAATATGTACAAGTGAACATATTTTAAAAGTAAAATTATTTTTATTAAAGAAGTATTTGGATTAGAATAAATATAAAAAATACTATATTTAGGAAAATAAATAATGTTAAAATAATCTTTATTATATTATTAATACACATATTTTTCAAAAATAAATACGAAATTCATTTAACTACATTTATTAGTTATTAAAATGATAGTAGCTAACCATTATATATAGTTAAGTAATTAATGGATAATATTATATAATATGGTATTTATGTATGTCATCAATTTCTAGACTTAATAAATATTCAATCACAAATAATTAATTAATACTCATTATTTTAATAATTATAATATTATGATTAAGATAGCAATAAAGTTAAAAAGGAAAGGAATACTTTTTTTTCAAGAAAACTGAATTCCTAAGTTCTTTAGGAATAAACTTAATCCATTTTATATATTATCGAGGGTGGTTCACTAATTTTAAGGTGATTTTAAAAAAATAAAACATTGATCAGTTAATCTTGGGGTGTTTGGTTGTATTTCTGGAAATTCTATATTCTTATAGTTAAACCCTATGGAGTAACTGTCGCCAGCAAATGACCCATTCTACATGTAAATGATCAGCTAAATAAGTTTTATCATCACCTCCACATTTCTAGTTAGTGGCCGAGCTAGACTTTTTACTAAGAGGGTGCACAATTTTCATATATTCAAATAAATATTCTTTTAGTATTCAATACTTTTATTTATTCTTCATAGTAAACTAAGAGATACTAAATTGACTCTCATTTTTAATATAAAAAATAGAAAAAAATAACAAGAAATACATTTTAAAATATAAAAAATAATTGCGAACTAACACATAATCAACAAAAAAATATCAAAAAATAATAAAATTTAATGCTTGAAAAGGAAGAAATATTTAACAATGAGATATATTTTAGTAGGAGGTTCCCTCCACTCTAAAGTAAAATAAAATAATGTAGAGCAAATTTTCACATTAAGCTTGAGTTCCACCCCCTTCTTCGTCAAAGCAATCTACACCGCGAGAACTGTTGTTGCTCATTTATTCGCTTCCTTTCTCGCGACCCCAACAAACCTTGAACATATACATTTGTTGGTATGCTTTTCCATTCACTGAGACAAACCTCTAGCAACGACCCCAAGCGAAGAGCGAAGCTCAAATCATGCTCTCCATAGTGACCCATATGCCTTCTCCCCGGATACAACCATCACTTCTGTTAGATCTGCCTTATTATCTCCCACATGAAAAGCATCTTCAAGCAAATTCTCTGTCATACAAGTGCACAGTTCTCCTTCAAGAATTAAGTCCTAAAGCTCTTCATCCTCTACTACATGCTCTAGGATACCTAGATTTTTTCTATTGTATACATGGAACATAACTCTTTATTACCATTGTTAAAGTTGTTTCTTATGTGAATGCATAGGCATACACACTATTCTACTTGTCCTAGTGCACCCTTGTGGAGATCTAAAACCTCTTCAACTCCTATTTTGTGGGTTGAGATTAAAAGAAAAACTCCTTATGTTTACTTCATGAGTTAAGATATGAAATACTTTTTTTGTCATTTTGCTCTTTCATTTTCTATTCACACTCTTCTTCTTATTTCCCTTTCTCCTTTCAGATGCAAATCAACAATGGTGTGAGCTTGTTGTTGGTTCCATGGCTTCTTATGACACAAACAAGAAAAATGAGGAGCATTTTTGAATAGGAGAGAGAAAGGAAGGGGAAAAGAGTTTTATACTAGAATTTGAGTGGAAAATGGGGTTCAATGGTGTTTCCAAGTGGGAAATGGTAACATCCTCCTCTTTATTTTATGCATATTATTACATAATACCCCCTTAAAAATAAATTTATCTTCAAATTTACTTATGGTATGTTTGGATAGAGGGTAATGGCGGGTAATGGAGGGGAGGGTAAAAATTAATCTTGTTTGGATAGTAATTTTTTGGAGGGGAAAGTTAAAAATTAACCTCCTTTTCCCTCCTAACTAACTAAAAATTATTACCCCCAAATTGGGGTTGAATGGAGGGTAAAGAATTTTATCCTCCATTTCCTTCCCTTCCATTATCTTCCCCTTCCCTCCCTTCCCTTCCCTTCTTATATCCAAACATACCCTTAAGTTTTAGAACTTACCAACTAAACATAGGAATTGTTCTTGCATTTCTTTTTCGAATTTACATGTTACTTCTTTTTCTTGATGGTGTGTCCATGCAGCTTTAACCATTGCACAACTTTATTGTGAATACTCATGATACTCCAATACCTTTGTTGGGTACTCTTCATATTGAGCATTGATAAATGGGATACAATGATAGAAATAATAGTCTATACGCCACTCCATCGACTTGTTCAAAAATTTCAAAAAGTCCAATATATCTTCAACTTAATTTGCTCTTAGTGATGATGCATATAGCCCTTTATTGAGGTAAAGACTTTAGTAGAACATGTCGCCAACGGTTTGTTCTCATCTTCATTGGTCAACATAACTATTTTTTCAATCTTGTGCCACTCTCATTGTTTCCTTAAATATGTCCAACTTCACAACATACTTCTCAACTAGTTCAAGCCCAAATAATTTTTTTTTCACCCGGTTCACTCCAACATGTAGATGACATAAATGGTCTTCCGGACGTCCGCTCTTCCACCTGAGTTCCTCGGACGCCCGCTTCCTCCATCTGCCAGTACTTTGGTCACCCGCTCATTCCCAATGAGATCTCCGGACACCCTCC
>LTAE01012555.1:0-13678 GCA_001647135.1 Pontederia paniculata
CAGCTCAACAAGTTCATTAGTTCAAGACTAAGTTCCCTCACAAATTTGTGATCATTAAAATAATCTCGGGATCTTAGATTCAACAAGGTCGCCAGGCAAGAACCCCTACGAATCTAATAACCCGAATCCTCCAAGGTTCCGGATAACACACGTCACAAATTAAACATAGAAGTTTTTAATCATAAATGTATAACTTAATTGTTGTAATATGGTCAACACACAATGGTTCAACATGGAAATAATTAGTATCAATAATAATACAAAAGACATGCAGAACATAAGTCAGAAATTATAGTCTAAGTAACTAGGATTCTATTTGGCAACAATCTACAATCCATATTTTCTCAAAGTTCAAGTGATAAGTGATAAACTTAAGGCATTAAAATTTCTCTATCTACAAGATGTCTCTGAACATTACTAAAAAAATTAACATTTCAAGGCATGAGACAATTTGATATTTTTGGGTTTTCAATTTTTTCATTTTTTAAATTTTTACTAATACGATAACCATGCAACTAATTGGTCATGTTTTGGTCTTTGATCTTCATGGCCCATGACAATTCCTCACGGTCTGTAATTCGTGTATTGTTTGGTGATCCTCGAGATGATGTCATCTTCTTATGGCCCATAAGAATCTTCACGGCTCATAATAAGTTCGCCATATCCAATAGTCGCTTTTGTAACAGTCATGATACGTGATAACACCTTGTGACTTGCCTAGTAACGACATGTAACACATTGTAACGGTCCGTGACAATCTGGATTTAAGTTGCAATGCTCCATGTAGAGGGCGTGATATGCGTGTAATGGCCCATGATGAACTTCCCTTCCGCACATCTTACTCCATCACCGCCCGTAAAGTTCTATCACGGCCCGTAAGGACTTTTGTGTTGATTTTTTTCTTTTTCAATGTGCTCTTTTGCGGTGTTAAGTCCATTCCAGCCCCTCCTGAGCCTCTCCATCTGGTTTCCTACAAAATAATCACCAACAAGAGTAGATTTTGGAGTCGAGACAATATGAACGAATAAAGACTAAAATGGATGCATGCGATGTCAAATGACTCAAAATCATGCCTAATGCAAACCCTAAAACATGTTGTAAAATGCATGCATCAAACTCCTCCAAGCTTGGATGTTTGCTTGTTCTCCAGCAATGTTCAGATCAAAACTCAAAAAATAAAAAGGCTTCAATCATTGCTTCAACCCTGCAGAATAACTACTTTTCGTTTGTCCCTCATTTATGCACTTATCACCAAAATATCTTTCCACTTTCCAAATAATCCCAGCCTCATAGATTACTGGGACAAACAAATTTAAACTCTTTCAAGTCCATGGCTAACATGTACGGATGATTAGTTTATCAAATAAGAACATCAATATAGAAGACATGTATATATTGAGCTTAATAAAATAGTTTTCTTTTCGGAATCTTATTTCTTTCAATTTACTTTTCCATTTGGATTCTAGCCTTCACACTGGATTGCACAAAGAGGTCCGTGTAGCGGGATTTCGATTGAGGACTCCTAGACCAAATGGCCTTAGGGCAACAAATGTTGACGCACTCCTCGAGCTTACTTGCTCAAACTCTGTAGGTTCTGAGTTAGGGTTCTAATCCAGCAGTGAATTGGTTGTTAGTGCGCTTCTCCATATTGCACAAGGGGGCCTTGTAACAAGCTTTTGATCGATGGAACCCATACCAGATGGCCTTTGGTCACCATGCATGAATGCCCGAACCCTCCAAGGTTCTAGATAACACATGTCACAACCTCTTCAACTACTTGAGCTCATAATTTTCTTTTCCAACTCATATATGACGTTCTTGTTGTGACAAGCTCAACATACACTCGATGCATTCAATAAAGAAATAACTATTATCAATACTAGCAAAGGACATGAAGAACATAAACAAGAACTTGTCATATAAGTTACTGAAATTCTATTTCGCAACAATCTGCAATCCATCTTTTCCCAAAGTTCAAGTGATAAGTGATAAACTAAGGCATTAAAAGTTTGGTATCTAACAAGATGTCTCTGAACATTACTCTCAGCAAAATAAAACTTCAAGGCATGAGACAATATGATGAATGGTATTTTTGGATTTTTTTAGTTTTCAATTTTTTCTGGGATTTTTTATATATGACTGCAGTACAAAATGCATAATGCGATACAAATGTAGTACATAAAGCAAATATGGAAAACACATAACATAAGAAAATATGATGCATGGAATGCACTCCCCCAAGATTAAACCTAACAATGTCCTTAATGTTTAAGCCTAGCCGAATCGAGGGTACACAAATGCATGAAATGAAAACAAAAAGTGACTCAAGAAATAAGAAAAGAACATACACGACTTCGTCTACTACTATGGCGGCAGTGGTAGTGGTAGTGGCTAAGGGTCGGGTAGAATAGCCGTGCTCCACAATGTCCCTAGTCCACATGATCGTCTGCATGCATCGGACCATGTTCTTCGTCCTCTCCTGACGGTCACAGATATCCTGATGTCTCCCTGAATAGAAGTAAGAATTGAATGCATAGCATAGGTAATAATTCACAAGAATATTCGACGGGTCCACATCCATATAGGATGGTTCATTCTATTGTTAAGGCTCTAGAGCCCGATGAGGTGGGGTAATCAGTGGAGGCCGAGGTTCCTTAGAATGAATTATGCTTCATTGGAGGGGTCAAACCTCCATCTCAGAATAGGGCAATTATGACTGTCATGGCCCGTGATACAGGGTTACGGGTCGTGATGGACTGGATTGTGGGGTGTGCTTTATGTTCAGATTTGTGTATGAATCCTTTCTTCACCTAGGACCTGGTCATAATAAAGCTTGAAGAAATTCTATGAGAGAGTAGTCATCCTAAAACAAATCACCTAATTAAAATCAAATGAAAAATAAAAATAAAAATGAGAGAATTGGGTTGCCTCCCAACAAGCGCCATTATTTAATGTCATAGACTTGACGCCTCCTGTTGATGTTCAAGATTGCAAATGAGGGGAATTGCGAATGAAGATGCACCCAATCATTTCTAATCTTTGGTAACCTTCTATAGTTCTTTTTCCTTTCCCTTGTTTTGAATTTTTAAATTGTCCTCTGAATGATTTGAAGTTGGGCTTTTTGGTTGCCATTGTTTGGATGAACTTGGTGCATATGATCCTGATGGTGATGGTGATGTTGGTGATGACAATGCAGATGGTGTCGCTCTCTCCTCAAGTGGTGGTGGATGAGTATGAGATGAAGCTATAGTGATTGGAGGTTTCAAAGGTGAGCTCCTCCTTCGGACTTTTCCATCCTCAATGATATATTCACTTTCTCCTTCACTCTCCATTGAGTAGTCCATCTCTTCTGATAATATTTTTTTTTGAGGTCTCAACCTTCTTTGATAAAAGTTCTGTTGGTGGCATAGACATATGAAAGTTGATTCAAGAATTTGAGAAGACAACTGCCCTACTTGCTTCTCTAATATTTGAAGCTTTGTTTCCATATGTTCAAATTTGAGTTGTAATTCTACTACCTGCGGAGAAGGAGGGGGATCCCCAATTACTTTTTTATGATCTTTTATTTGTGTCAATTGGGCTTCGAAGTTGTTGATCAGTTGGTCTTGTTAGGTGAATTTGTGTTGACTTATATATAGAAGTTGATCAAGCATGCCTTCCAATTAGACCCTTGACTCTATTGACTATTTGAGGACACCACCTATCTTTGTATTGTGTTCTTTAATTTCTGAAACATGGTTCTCCATATTTTGGATGCACTCTTCTTGCATGGAGAATTTCTTCATGATCATACCCACCATCTGTGTAAGCATTGCCAGCAGAACCGTCAAATTGTCTTCTTCTTGCAATTGACATGAGGGCTTCCTTGCACTTTGTCCAGGAAGATTGATTCCAACTTGAATAATTTTTAGTGTGTCCCCTTGTTGATGACTCTGATGATGCTTTACACTGCTCAAATTGGGTTTCTCCATGAACTTCGTTTTGCTTTGAAATTTTGTTCTTTCCCTCAATTTGTGATTTTGATTTTCCTTGCTTCTTCACCATTGAGGGTACTTAATGATGATGTTGTGTATACAAAAATCTCCTAACAACTGACATAACACTAACAAAAATGTGAATGTATATGCAATAATAATTCTCACGTGACAAAAATAGGAAACAAAGATCTCTACAATTACTAATGAAATTAGACGAGTAAGTCAACAATCAATTTACGACAACGGCGCCGAAACTTGATGTGTTCTACATACACTAGCAAGCGCCTAGTCATTCAAGTAATATAATGATAAAGAGTAAGAATGTTGAACCCACGAGGACTAATGCAACCTAGACTTATCTAATTTCAGAGTAATAGAGAAAATATCAAATTCAGTTTTAATTCAGAAAGGAGAAGATAATAAAGATGAGGAAAGATAAAATTTCAAAGATGAGGTCAGATGAGATTAAATAGAATAAAGTTGGAAGATTTAGGACTCTGTCTCACCACTAAACTAGATTGAATCAGAATTATGCATAGATTGCTTCTAATGATGGACTAATTTTTCTTAAGATGTGATCCCCTAAATAGGTGCAATCACCTATCCTAGGTTTAGATTTATTGAGGACGTTCAAACAAATCCACCCCAAGAAAATTCTAATCTAAGATGCTTTAACAATGCAAAACTTAGGTTGTCAACCGCTTAATCAAGTCCAGCTTAACAGGCCACACAATCTAGAATCTCTCACGAGTAATCAGTTTGTGACACAAATTGATGTGACTTAAATTCAATGATTAGTTTATCATGCACTTAGAAGAAAAAAATGATCACACTAAATAATCAATAATTAAGTTGAATGATCACCATGCAGAAAAAAAGCATTAAGGAAGACAATCATGTTCCAAAAGAAACAATTAACTAAAATTCAATCTAAACTAGGGTTCACAAACTCCCTAATAAAGATAATTGAACAAAGAAATATTTCTCAATAAAACAAATCAAACTGTAGATCTCAGAAGAAGTTCTTCAATATCTTTCTCTAGCTTTACCTTAGAAAATTCAGATTCCTCTCAAGGGGCCTGGATAGATCTTCACCTCCAACCTTTCTTTGGCTTATAACTTGTACAACATCTCTCTCTTCTCTCTCCAATCTCCCTCCTACCTTCTATTTGTATCTTTTTTATACCCTTCTCTAGGTTAGGGTTTCACAAGGTTGAACAGTAATCTCCAGATTAAATATGCGTTTCCTTCAATAGTTGTGATGAAATCCTCATAAAACCTGTTCCAAATCCTCAGGAGTGTCTCCCAATCAAATTTCTAAATTCTCAAATCAAATAGACTTCTTCTTGGCCATCAAATCTTATCAAATCCGCGAAAATATTGAATCTCGTAAGTTTCTCATGGCACATGATAGAATATCACGGTCTGTAAGTAATTGATCAGCTTTTGGTCTTTGATCTTCATGGCTTGTGACAATTCCTCATGGCCCATAATTCATGTGTTGTCTGGTGATCCTTGAGATAACATCGTCTTTTTACAGCACGTCAGAATAAGTTTTCCATATTCGATAATTGCCTCTGTAATAGTCTGTGATACGTGATAACGCCTCGTAACTTGCCTAGTAATGGCCCGTATCATATTGTGATGGCTCGTGACAATTTGGATTGAAGTTGCAATGCTCCCTATAGAGGTCGTGATATGCGTGTAATGGCCGGTGATGAACTTCCCTTCAACATATCTTACTCCATCACGACCTATAATATTCTATCACGACCTGTAGTGACTTTTGTGTTGATTTTTCTCTTTTCTGAATGGGGTCTTTTGTGGTCTCAAGTCCATTCTAGCCCCTACTGAGCCTCTCCATCTGATTTCCTACAAAATAGTCACCAACAAGAGTAAATTTCAGACTCGAGACAGTATGAACAAATAAAGACTAAAATGGATGCATGCGATGTCAAAATGACTCAAAATCATGCCTAATGCATACCCTAAAACATGTTGTAAAATGCATGCATCATTAGTTGATACTCTCTTTTCAACAATAGGGTTCATAGTTTCAATCCATCATTTTATTTAGGATCAATTTTTTTTTATATTATATTAGAATGATTTAGTATCTTTTAATTGCATTAGCTTCCTTGTGGATTCGATGCTTGAAGTACTACAACTGATTGTTATGTACTTGCAGCATCATTATGTTGTCTGAGTTCTAAAACTGATAATCTTCGTCTCAGTATTACATATACATTGTCACGACCTTGCTTATATTTGTGCATAAATCTGATTTTGAGAGAACATTAGACTCCACACATCATATATCATAATTTGTGGTCAATTTACTTGGTTCAAGGAATTGGTAACTAAGGGTTATTGTTTAAATGCATCTTAATTTAACTAACTTAGGATTGATTTGGTTAGAACCTTTTTCAGTTGATTTTAAATTAAGATGGTGAAGATATCTAGTTCAGAATCTTATACGATTATTGCAACTTTTATGTCACAAAAGTTTGAACTAATTTAACTATTTATTCAAGAGATAACAATGGAGACATAAGTAACATAAACCCTAGCATCCTCATCAAATTGATAAATATTCATACTAAACCTTGTTCCTTTATTTTATTTTTTATTTTATGATAATCCAAATTCATTGGGAATTTTTAACTCTATTCATATTTTTAAATTAGAATTTGGAATTAAATTTCACCAGGGAACCATAATTCTCTCATCATTTTATTACTTATGTGGTTAGTGAACTTGTTGGCCTTAATTTGTTGTTTAATTGCCCTCATCACTACCTTATACCAAGAGAGGTTATAGTGGGATATAGGTAGTTATTGATAGACTGACAAAGTTTGTTCACTTCCTTATGATCAAATGGAAACAATTATCAGAGAACCTTATGAATTTGTACATTAGGGAGATCATCAAACTACCTAGTATCATTATCTTTATTATGTCAGATAGAGACCTACGATTTACTACCAGGTTCCGAAGGAGTTTCCAAGACTGTTCTGAGATGAGGCTGAGTTATAGTACAACATTGCATTTGCAAAGCGATGATAGTTAAATAAGACCACTCAAACACTAGAACATGTTCAGAGTTTGTGTGTTGGATTGACATGGCAGTTAGAAAGATCATCTACCACTGATTGAATTTTTTTCTATAGTAAAAGCTACTTCTCCACCATTGACATGACTCCTTTTGTGGCCTCGCATGGAAGGTCATACTCACCCGCGTATTGGAGTGTGGTAGGAGAAAGAAAATTGTTAGGTCCTAAAGTGGTGCAACAATTTGCTAACAGAGTTGACTTGATCAGAAAAAGGATAACGGACGCACAAAGTCGTCAAAAGATGTATGCAGACAAGGGACAAAGATAATAAACTTTTAATATTAGGGATAACAAAAAGTATCATGAGATTCAGCAACAGGGGAAAACTTAGTCCTCGGTATGTAAGCTCGTTCAAGGTGCTAGAATAGGTTAACGAAGCATATGTAGACTAGCACTAGCCCTTTCTTATGGGAATATGCAAAATATATTCAATTAGTCCTTGCTTAGGAAATACTTTCATGACGATGCTAATGTGATAGAATTGAAGAGTCGAACCTTAAAGATGACCTGACTTACAAAGAGTATCTAATGGAGATTCTGAAGTATGACACCTATTACCAACCCAGCACCAAAGGAACAAGGAGGTGTCTTTAGTCAAAGTTACATGGAGTTATCATCATGGTGACAAAACTACATGGGAACTTGAGTAAAAATATGCAAATAGTTTCCAAATCTTTTTGGTAAATCTCTATCTCACTCTTGAATTCTGGGACAAATTCTATTTTAAGAAGTTTACAATATAACACCTGAGTCAAAGACATCCCATTATAGACTGTGTCCACATTGGACGCTGGTTGGGTTGGACTTTGAAATTTTATATCATTTTAACTTACTCCGAAACATTAAGCTCCTCTTTATAAACCTTTAGGAGAAAATAAAATCCCAAAGGCCATTATTTTTCCCCTGGAGTCATTATAAAGAACTGCTCTCCCTTTTCCTCTCTCTCCTTTTTACTTTATATCTTGTCTAAAATGACATCTGGGTAAGCTGAATGAGATCCACGGCAACATGATTAAGAAGGAACGAAGAAACTGTCAACGGGTATGTTTCTAGGCAAATCCTTCTAGATATGACTTTCTTGCTATATTATTGCATGTTAAGGTTCAAGCTTTGATCACTTAATTATATTCATGAGATTGTATACAATTTTTTATTTCTTGTTAGATCCCTAGATTTTATTGGTTTGGATATAATTACATGAAGATTGTTACATGAAAACTATATTTAGATCATAGAAAAATGGAGAAGTCACGAGCATGAATGATTAGACATGGACAACATCTTTATCAAACATGGCCCAGTTCATAGGATTATACCCTACGACTGTGTCAACTAAGAGACATAGTCCATGTTATATATGACACAACCTGTGTCACCTTGAATGTTTGATTTCTCCTGCTGGAATTTATCCAAGGCCAAACGATATTTGTGCTGGAAACTAGACCTGGAGGTACCTACGTGCCACTACATGCCAAACACTACTAGAAGACAAATATAAAACAAAATCTACAAATTCCTCTATCAGCTTTTGTGGTCCAAATGAAGAAGATTTCTTGGCAGTTTCTAGGGAATATTGGTAGGGCTATGCAAAGGACAAGTGGCATCTAATGATTGGAGAAGAGAAAGAGGATAAAATGCAAAATGGAAGGAAGAAAGAGGGTTCCTCTCCACATCCGAGAGGAAGGTGGGAGGAGCCGCTACCATTGCTGAGAAGAGAAGAAGAACCAGAAGTGAAGAGGAGGTTTTAGGTTGCAATTTTGGGGAGTATCATTGGTTTTTATCCTTGTAATTCCTATCTTAGCTAGTTTCCAATGATGAACTCTGGTATTAATATGATTATGATGTGTGTGATGGCTGTTTTAGGCTAAACGATTTGGCCTGGACATAGGACGATTTTAGAACACCTACTTGCTATGTGAAGTTATCTTTTAATGCATTTATGTTTCTATTCGACTTTCCAATCTTTCCTTGTGTCATGTGCTTTATATATGTGTTGATTTTTATTTTGTGAACTGTTAGTTATCTATTTCATGGAGGGTTGAGACTGAAAGGCTAATTCCATTTGGGAACATATAGTGTGTAGTTCTTATTCATGGTTTTTTGCACATATTGATTTTGAATGTTGTGAGTTATTTGTTGTCTTATCCTCGATGGAAGGTTGAGACCGAGAGGGAGAACCTTCTCCATCAAGGTAAAGTAGTAGCTAGTCTCTATCTTTGTTATCTTGTAGTTGGAATGTCATTCATATCTTCTAGCAACCCTGTCCCGAGAGGGAAGGATTTGTTGTAAGAACTCTGCAAGGATCCAAGAAGGGAGTAGGTAACGAAGTGTGGATTTCATAATATCAACCCCTTCATCTAAGGTATTTGTATGAGATCAAGAGGCTCCCATGGATACCTAGGGTTGATTGGAGAGGGGTTATCCATAGCATCGAGAGAGTTATACGAGAAGCCTCTAGGGATTTAAGTTCAAGCCTTCACTGCGATAGTAGATGTGTTTGATTTTTTAATGTCTCAAGTCGACATTATTTCAGTTTCATATGTTCATTAGCAAGTAGGATTCGAGAATGATTTTCATGTCCTGATTGTTTTTCCTATTTGAGTGACTCGACTTCCTTCGTATTGGTTATGTTTCTACTCATCTTAAATCTAAAAACACCAAAAAAAATTTGTTTATTTTTTTTTCAGATTTTAGTCCTAATTTATGTAATTTTTTGCACAAAAATATTTTTCCTTGATTTCGGTTCGTGGTAGAATAGAGTGATTACATTGTGAAATTCTAATTTCTCTGTGGATTCGATCCTAAAATACTACAAGGATAACCCTATACTTGTGGTTGGAGTTGTGTATTTAGATTAATTTTAAGACTTATTTATATCATGTTTCTTTCCAGGTGCCCCCAGGTCCAGAGCTGTCAAATCTTGACGTTCCGAAACCTAGTACCACCTTTATTTTCGAACACAATTTCTGCTCATCAATATGTATTGAAAAATACTGTTAAACGAGAAGTTCATTGTATAGTATTGAATAGCTCAATAATTGTGTTTTCATTGAATTCCTCACATATTTTCATAATTTATGATATCGTCAATTTAATATTCACTTGTTGTCTTATATGTTAGGTTTTATAACTCACGGGACAATTAGTCTCCCTTGTAATGAATTCTATAGATGGTTTGTCTTTAGAGATATGGTTGTTGGTAGTTGTGCAATGCTCATGGTGAATGAAGCTTGACACATGATTATGGTCTTTAGTTTGCTATCTAATTTATTCATATTATCGAGTTATAAGACTTTATAATTTATGTCTAATCATAGTTTAGTATTTTTAGAGACCTAGAATACTTATATGTGATTTAAGACATTCACACTTAAAGAAAGAGTTTTATATTTTTAATATTCTTATGTACTAGTCCACATTATACTTGTTCAATAATCAATCTCGCAGTCAGAGCATTGTATAGATATGATAGCATCCCATGAGGACACTCTATCATGTAGCTTGTTCTCTCCATCACCAATTGGTGCTGCTATATGACCTTTTTATTGTCGTGATGGTTGATCTTACATCAATTTGAGAGGACATAATTCATTAAGTTAATGAGTATAAAATGGCTGGAGTAATAGGCATGAAATGCACAAATTCTGTAAACCATCTAGAAAAAAAATGACTTATCAACTTTTGAGGGAAAAGAGATTGATATGTTTAAATAGTTGATTCAGTTTTTCCCAAAGGAAAACAATCTGATAAGGGAAAATGATTATGTGGAATTGGCCCTGTTTTAATAAAGCCCAAACTCATTGAAGATTTCTTCATTCTATGCATATTATTGTTTCTGTGATGGTTGACATGCAATATATCTCTAGCTTACTGAAAAAATGATGTCTATTAAAGAAGAAAATAGGAAATATTTAATTAAGATATGTGAAGTGTGGAAGATCCAATTGCATTAAGAGTTTGTTTGGTTGATGATATGGTATTCCTAGAAATCTAATATATCATATTTGATTCGAGGTTAGAATTTATCCATAATAAACTTGATTTTGCAATTTATATAAAAAAAATGGAAGATTAGAGAAGGGATGAGAATTATGCGAGAGCATATGAAAAAAAGAAAGAGAGGAGATGAGAGGAAGAAAAAGAAATGAGTATATTGAAGAGAGAGAATGTGAAGATATATATTAGATAAAAAAAGTAAATTTGAGGAGGGAGAAAGAGAGAAAAATAGAGGAGAGAGAAAATACAAAATTGGAGCAAAGAGAAAATGAGGATATTAGAGAAAGGAGGAAAAAGTTATAATATGAGATTAGATGAGAGAGAAAATTATAATATTAAACAAAAGAGAAGGAGAAAATTATATGAGAGAGAGAGAGAAGTGATATATTAAAGGCGAGAGGAGGTGAGATATTATGAGAGGAGAAATGAAAAATAATGAGAGAGAAAGTTATGATATTAGAGGAAAGCAAAGGAAAAATTATAAAAGAGAGAAAGTAAGTATACTAGAAAAGATAAAATTTTGAAGAGAAAAGTTACGGGAGAGATAAAATGATATTAGGGAAGAGAGAAAGTATGATATTATAGGAGAGAGAAAATGATAAAATTGGAGGAAAGTGAAAGTTATAATATTAAATTATAGGAGAAAGAAATTGAAATATTATAAGAGTGAGAAAGTAATATTACATGAGAGAGAAAATGAAAGAAAAAGAAAGTGAGATATTACTGGAGAGAGAAAGTGTAATATTATATATGATAAAAATGAGAAAATTGAAGAAGAGAAAAAATTATGAGATTAGATTATACAAGAGATAAAGTGAATTATTGTAGAAGAGAGAAAGTGAGATATTACATCAGAGAGAATTTGAGAAAAATGGAAAAAAGAGAAAATCAAATATTATAGAAGAGAGAAAATGTGATATTGCAAAAGAGGAAAACATAAAAAAATTAGAGACGCGAGAAAGTTATTAGAAGAAAGAGAAAAGTAAGTAGTGTAAATGAGAGAAAATTGATGAAATCAAATAAAAAGAAAAATAACGGAGAGAGGGACATATTAGATAAAAAAAGAAGTGAGAGATAAGAAAGTGAAAAGTTTGTGCAATTTATTTTTTTTTAAATGTATTTTTTTAAAAAATATTGAATTTTAATTTGTGATGCATGATAATATAATTACCACATGTTTTGAAAGGAATAAAATTTCTTTCATTTGATAGAATCACATTCCAAAAGAAATGTATAATTTCTAAATAGATTATTAAGCTAACAACATTAAAAGTAGGAATATAATATCCCTATATACATTTCAAAGAAAATAACAAAGATATAACCAACCTAACACATCATAAGTGTACACTTATGTATGGGAAAGATACTAAGATTAAATTTGAAAATAGAATCATCATACACTTTGATCTTAATCATCCCCAGCGTACTCAGGGAGGTGTTGCTAATTTTACATCAACTTTTAATTTTACCCAAGAGGACATTATCTAATATTCTATCATTATTATAAAAACATTAATCATTTAAAAAATTTGTTGATGTTATGTTTTTTTATCAAACGTTAATATACTATCAATATTTTAATTTTGTTTAGTTTCACTTTAGTATGCTATCAAACTTTTTTATATTTTCTATTATAAAAAAACTTGGATATAACTAACCATACTTAATCCAAGGTATAAAAAATATCCAATTATATCGGTTGGTCGGTCATGTCAGGTTGAGAGACTTCAGACCCAAGTAGCCTGTGTGCGGTGTTCAATGAGTGTGAGCATTGAGATAATTTTTTAACTTTGATATATGTGTTTAATTTTTTTTACAGTTTTTTTCTATTGTCATTTTAATAGCTGGGAATGATCCCATATATATCAAATTTCACGGTGGCATATGATGGTTACATTAATCAAGGAACCATATTATTATCACGAAATTAATTTTGTGTCAACGCCTAAATATGCTGAGAGAAGTTCATAACAAAAATTTTATACAGACATGTAACGCCCTCAAAACGCACCCCGTGGGCTTGGCCCGCGAAGGCTTTTTCACGGTGCTACATGGACTTTGAACATACATTATAGGACATAATAACAACTAAAAGACATTGCAGTGGAAGACATAAACATAATATCATGATAATATAACTCAAAGTAGCGGAAACATATAAAAATTCATAATCATCTTGCCATATATGAGCATAAATCCATGGTCAAACATAAGGCTCATAATATGAGTCTTAGGCTCGTTTGACTCGAGACATAAGATAAAATAACAAGTTCATTAGATATAACCCTAATAACTTAAAGGTCTATAAGACCTAGACACGACCATGTGCAAATCAAGCTGCCATGAGCACACCACCGCCAAGTCCCTCATGCGTCATCGCCTGCATGGATCCAGAAGCAGGGGAGGTGGAAATCCCCCGGTTAGAGTATGTAAAGGTCGGCATCTATCATGCAACATATATATAATAAGATAACATCATCATGGTCATAAGGATAGACTTTGAACATAAACCATTTTAGGTAACATAAGGATAGACTTGAGCATAGCATTAAACATTTCATACATGAAGCATAAATGATTCTAAGCATT
>LTAE01012557.1:0-13677 GCA_001647135.1 Pontederia paniculata
TGAGACTATTTAAATATGTTTGAGATTCAAAAATTCTATGGAAAATTTATTTCGACCATTTTCAGGCGTTCATCTTTTCGGATGCAAGGATTCATGTCTATCTGATTTCGGTATTCATAGATTGTGGGTTGTTATTCACTCAAGAGAGACCTATCAATTTAGGATTGGATTTTAATGCATTTTAACTTAATTGATTTTGGATTAATGTGGTTCGCATCTTCCTAAGTTAATTTATGATTATTAGATCATCCAAGAGGAGTCCTATAATATTCAATCAATCATTCTATCATCTAATATTCAGACATTTTAATTGATTAGATCCAAGAGATAACAACGGTAAAATAGAATTTCAACCATAACCAACCTAACCAATTTATCTTATTGAAGTTTTTTTTGAAAACCCTAATCTCATCTTTATTTTATCTTTTCTTTTCTATTCTTTTCTTTTCAAAAGATATTTTTAAAACTCCCCTTTTCAAGTTTTTCAGATTTTAAAATTCATTAGTTCCTATGGGATCGACAACTCAATGTTCACTTTTTATTACTTGTGCGATCGGTACACTTGCCAAGTTTTTATACGTGTGATTTTCCGCATCAAGTTTTTGACACCATTGCCAAGGACTTTTGAATTTAATTTCTGATAATCTTATTCTGTTAATTTGAATTTATTACTTTTCTTTTTTTTCTAGTGATCGTGTAGAAATTGAACCCAATAACGAATGGATTTGGAGCTCGACACAAACCATGTCAACTCGGAGACGGCCCACATCTTCTGCCTGTGTTCGGAACGCTTCAGCAACATGCATCACGTCTGTGAGGTACCTTAAACACTTACCGTGTTCATCTGGAACACGAACACACGTTCATTTGGAATGCGATCTTTCTCAACAATTTCACTAGAAACACGCTCGCACATGGCCAACGTTCATCTAGAACACGACTCGCTCTACTTCTAACATGGAGCATGTTTAACTTGACAAGGTCCATTTTCGTTTTAATCAAATCATTTGTTTTGTTGAGTTTCTAGTACAAGCCAATCTGGACACTAGAAGTCATCACAACACCAGGAACTCCAAGCAACCTCTAAATTTTGATCCTGAAATTGAAAGGACTGTTCAACAGACTAGAAGCGAGGCTAGAAAGATGGCGGACAACAATAACCAAGCTAATCCACCTCACTTCCACCACTTTTTCAACCACCTGCCTATCAGACCATGGGGGAGTACACTCTAGGTCGACTTGCAGAAAGACCATGCAGCATCACATTGCCCCTAGTGGACACAAACTTTCATATTCAATATGGGACGATGGAGACGATCCAGCATGATCAATTTAGTGGCAATCAAGATGAAGATCCCTTCAGCCATGTCAGGAAGTTCATTCAGCTATCTCACACTTTTAACTTTATTGGCATTTCTGATATGTAGTTCGGCTTCGTCTCCTCCCTTTCTTGTTGAGAGGGAAGGCATCTACTTGGTTATCCATCTTGCCTGTAGGAACCATCACTACTTAGGAGGGGATGAAGCAATGCTTTTCAACAACTACTATCCCCCACAGAAGGCAGCAAAGCTAGTTTCTGATGTAAAGTCCTTTGCCCAACAGGACACTAAATCAATGCATGAGGCATGGGAGAGATTCAAAGAGCTACTAAATGTAGACACTACCTGCGCAACATAGGATGCTTTTTGACCAATAGCTACATAAACACATATTACATTTTGTCCTTTTTATTAAGAATAATATCTATCTCTACTGTTGTTTAGCCAGTCTATCTATCCCCATAATTTTTCTCAAAGGAAAAAACTATAACCCTCAAAGAAAAGTCTTTTTCTATTAGATTTCTAATTCAGTAAGAACAAAAATTAATTAAGTAAGCAAACAACTCCAATGATACGAAATGGTCATAATTTTTTGATAATATGATTTAGAACATTTCTTCAAATACTAAAAGTTCATAGAAAATAAATTTTGTAAGGCAAACTGAAAGTAGTTATTCTTTCATATGAAAGAAAGAATTTGAATAAAGCATTAGAAGAGTGTGTTTTTTTTTGTATTATCCACCATATACAGTGAACAATTATTCTAGGGGAGAATCATGTATATTTAAATAATCATGAACCACATTCCAACCAAAAACCCTTTTCACTTTAATTTTTAAAATTGAACTACAATTTACAAACAATTATATACGATAGACGAGGTAAACTAATGAGTTCAGTATTTTCTCATAGAAAATTATTGACTCTGGAGATATGGTAATATGAAGAAAACAAAATTGTTTGAAGCATAAAGAGAACTGGAAGCACCCTTTGATTGTTTCAAAGGGAGGACGAGTTATTCACATTTAATTTGATGGTCAGAGGAAAATTCAAAGCTAAGTAGTAGTAATTAAGATACCCGAGGGAAAAGAGAGATGTCTCCGACATTACCCATAATATGTGGAAGTATTAATGATGTTTGTAGACAAATATTACTAGCAAGTGCACTTTTAGATGATCAAGTAATAAAGTGTTAAGAGTAAAAATTGTTGATCCTGCGAGGAATTAGTTTAACAAACTATTTGACTTCAAGGCTAATAGGAGATAACAATGGATGATGAAAAGATAACGAAAAGAAATAATAGAAAAGTAAAGATTAAACTAACTAACTGATGATGCCTATGACCTTAGGATGGGAGAAAAAATTAGGAACAAACTTAGTTTCCCTTTTGCAGTTATTGATTTCAGCACTGAAGAATAGATTCGATTCTTTGATGGATTAGTAACACCTAATATATGACCTCCCTTAATGGATAAATCAACTATTCTCAACCCTAGTAAAATTGAAAGTACTCTCCTTAAAGGCTTTACTCTCAATCAACTCAGATTAGGGTACAAGGAGATGTATTCCTAAACTATTGAACCACCCTTAATGGGAATAATTCAACATACCACAAATCTAACAGTCCTTAACAGATCAACAAGATAGGACATGAATTGAAGCAATCATGTTCATAAGAATCAAATAAAATATGATCAATAACAAAAAGGGTGCAGAAGTTTACCCTAGCAATTGAGACTATTACGAACTAAAATGATTACAAAAAATATTATCCGAACAAATGTGTAGAACAACGAGTACTCTTCTAGGTTGATGATGAACTTCTGCACAATCTTCTTAATGAGTGTACTGCACTAACAACAATTCAAGTTGCATTCACGTCCTTGGCTTCAAAGCCTATGTTACAGGTTCCTAGCTGATCTTCTTGACTCTTGGTATATGAAATAAAGCTCTAGCTTTCAAGGATATGAATTTTGACTCTCAACATGGGTATTTATAATCTCTTACAAATTCATATTTGACTTTGAGGCTGAAATTAAGATATTAAAAACATCTCCAAATAGGGTCAAATATGTTTTCTTTTTATTCCCAAAGAGTTTGGATAGGATAGGAGTCATTTTTCAAGTCATAATAGCAAGAGGGGTGAGAGAATCTTCCAACTTATCTTCAATTTCGTAACCCCTCCTTAGACTGAAATTTTAGGCTTCAAAAGTCTCTCAAATCCATTAGGAATAGGTCTCTAATTGTTCCCAAGGAGTTGTATAATGATTGGAAGTCTTTCCATGAAGTTGTAGATCCTTTTTCTTGTCCAATTGGTCAAAGAACTCATTCCTAGTTGAATTAGGAATACAACAGGAATCCTTCTTTGTTTATATTATTCAAATGAATTAATTCCTATTTGAGATAGGAAATGAATCCTTGTCCAATTGCTCTTCTTAAATCTTGCCCAATTGAATACCAAATAATTTGAATCATTGTTGCATTGGAATTACTTAAAAACTTTTGAAGTCGAATTTGATTCGTCTGTCATGGCCCATGATAGGTTTTAACGGCTCGTTAGACTTCGAGTCCAAGTAGGAATTCTTGATGTCACAGCCTGTGACATGACATCACGGCCCATGACTCATGTAGGTTCTAAAATGGCTGCTGCTAGGTACTTTACTTACGACCCATAACACGAAGTAACAACCCATAACAATTTGATGTCCATTGTTGCTCAGCCGATGCTGAAGTCATGATGGTGCTTCATGACCCATGAGATTATATGTAACGACCCGTTATATGTATTACGGCCTGTGAAATGATGATTGAAAGAATTTGCTCTACTGATGGGGTTGTGATGGTGCTTTTAAAGTTTTTTTCATAGTTCTAGTCTTCAGACAGGATTTCACAAGGTAGTTTGTGTAGTGGGCTTTCAATCGATGGATCCCATACCAGATGGCCTTAGGTCACCATGCTTGATTAAAGGGTCCCCTATGAGTGTACTAGCATTCCCAGTGTTGAATGAATATTTTTAATTCGATAATTGAGTTGGCACTTGAGTATTTCTTCATATTGCACAAGGTGATCCGTGTAATGGACTTTCGACTAATGACTCCCAAACCAAATGACCTTAGGGCAATAGGTGTTAAGACACCCCTCAAGCTTACTTGCCCGAACTCACCCAGATTCTAAATAGTACTAAAGCACCACTCTTTTTATTCTCAGTACATACATTTTTTTTCACTCTTGCTGAATTTTCAATTTTCATTTCAATTTTTTTTATGTGTATATTTTTTCACAACATGATAAGCTAAATAAATACTTCTATGTTCAACAAAAAGGCTATTATTGTCAAGGCTTAAACAAATAAAAATAAAAGCAGGTTTGAACCAGAATTGTAGTAAGAGAATTCATAGTTCTTTTCAATATAATCCTGGAATCAAGTAAATGAATATTCAAGTGCCACCCAATAAAAGAAAGAGTATTCAAATTTCATATATCTAATTAGGTGACTTTGAACTTATACCCAAAGATAAATTAAATAAGTTAAGCAAGGGTTAATGATATGCAATGATGGTATCTTTGGTTTTTTATGATGATTTTTCATATTTTTATTAATTTTCAATTAAACCGCAATAAAGCAAATATGCAATGCAAGATGAAATGCATTCTCCCCCAAGCTTGAACTAAACAATATCCTCAGTGTTTAAGACCAAATCCGTAAAGAAAAGAATATAAGCAAGTAAAGTAAAAAGGAGAAAGGGGCAGAAACAACCCAAGTATCTCGATGTGACGGTGGGAGAAGCATAGGAGTCTTCATAGTTGTCTTGACCAAAATATCATTCAGTGTGTGATTGCTTTGAAATGATGGTTGGGCCTCCTCAAAGTCAATTTTTGGTTTGAAAATTGTGCCTTTCCTTAGTAGAATGTGCCAAATTTCATAATTGTCTGTCACGACCCGTTACAAAGCATCACGGGTCGTGAGTTGAGGAGTTGTGGCCCACAATTTGAGTTCACGGCTCCAACCAGATCATCTTGCAAGAGTCACGACCCATAACAAGATGTAACGGGTCGTGAGTTGACATGTTGCGGTCCGTAAGATGATTTAACGGCGGCTGCAGCCACTTCAGAATTTGCGCGTCAAAACGTCATGAGTCATGACCTGGAATTACGGCCTGTGATGGTGGATATTGTGGCTTGTGATGCAATGTGACGAGCGCGATGTTGAAGGTCCATCTCTATTGTCAGGCCCATAACAAATGTAACAGGTCATGATCTGGTGAAGTTGCATGCTATGTATTGGTCGCTAGACCTAGAGAAGATGATTTGTCAGTGTTTTGATGGTGCTTGTGCTGGAGGTGCTGGAGGGTTGTTAGACCTTGTAATGGTTCAGAGGAAGTCGCCAGATAAGATAAGGTGAAGATCGTCGGTGGGGTAGAGTCAATCTCCAATTAGTAAGATGAGAAATGTCCCATGCATATCTATTAGTATATATAGAATGAAAACCATAGTAAATGGGGTCATGAAGTGGTCGTTATGGGGCGTGATGGTAGTTGTTGTCGGCAGCTATTTTTTTTCACTTACGGGCCATGACAAGATGTTACGACATGTTATGACATAGGTAATGATGTACTTAGAAAGTCATGATGAATATGCCCGAGTCGTGAGTCGGATAGTGCCTTGTTTCGTCAAACACAAGATGGTGACTTACGTGTCGTGATTGGGAGTCACGATCCGTGATATCATTATGGTTTGAATGTAATCTCTTGGTAAGGTGATAACAGAAAGTCATGCCTTGTTACATGTTAGCTCTATGGTTCAGCTTTCAAGTTTATGGGTCATGATACATAGTCATGACACATGATGTCGTTAGGTAAAAAAATGGCATCTTTGCGGGGCCCAAGACGAGGTATCATGGCTCGTGATAATTGAATCTTTACTTGAGTTATATTTGCTTCACGGGTCGTGATATGGTATCACAGCTCGTGATAGTCTAGCTTTTGGTGACATTGGCGCTCTAATGCCTGTGATATTTCCTAAAGGCTCACTAAGCATAGTCTCACAACTCGTGATGGTTTATAATAGCCCGTTAGATGGACTTGACATAGAATATGGTGAAAGATCATGTGTGGAGGTCAACTATATAGTATGATGACTGTACTAAGGCTCTAATGTGAACAATCCTAATTAAAAGAAAAGAAAAAAAAAGAAGAGAAAATCTAACTAAAAAAAGTAGTGGTGTTTGCAAGTCGGGTTTGACCTGACTCGATCCCAAATTCGACCCAACCAGATTGATTTTGTTCAAGTTGGGTTGGGTCGGGTTGATAACAAATTAGTCATCAAATCTGATCCAACCTGATCTCCATTGGGTCGAGTTGGATCGGGTCGGGTCAACGATTTATTCAATTGAAATTTTTCATATATTTTAACTATTTTTTATAATATTTAACATTAATTATATTTTTAAAAAGAAAGAAACATATTTTTTCAATGATTTGTAATAATTTTAAAGGATATAAAGTATAATTTGTAATATATATTAATTTTAAAGTAATATAAAATTCTTATTAGGAATAAATTGATTCAAATTTAATAAAAAATATATAAAAGTTCGGGTCATCGGGTTGGGTCGGGATGATTGGGTTCAAAAAAAAATCTGCAGCCGACCCGTTGATGATCAGGTTATGATCGGGTTGGTTCGGATTCGACCCGATCAACGATCCAATCTGATCCAATTGAGATTGGATCGGTTTGGATCGTCATGTTCATTGGGTGGATCGATCCGACCCGATGAACACCCCTAAAAAAAGGTAGAGGTAGAATAGTTCTAAGTTATAGTCGTTAGCTTGACTTTGCCTCAGTTTGAGTTACTATTCATGTGAGGATAACAATATATAAAGGAATAAACTCACCCAATAAATGATAAATGATTGTGGCAATGGGGAGCTCGCCCATGCTTCAAAAGTGACAATCCATTTAAAACATCAACTCTTCTCCACGAGTAGATGCTTTAGTTGATATTGTGGATTGTGGTGTCATGATTGAACAACATTGTGACTCAAGAGACTTTACTTGCAGTTGAGGCGATGCTGGAGACGTTGGTGTATTTTCAATTGAAATTTGTTCCTGAGGTTGAGTTGAAGCTTTTGGCCTCCATTGCATCAGCACAATCTTCAAAGTTGATGTAGGTTCTGATCAGGTGGTGAATGTGATGGAGATGGTGATGTCCCTAAAGATGGATTCTTACGACGCCATTGCATTGAGATTGATGGCGCCTCTAATGTTGATGGTGTGTTGCTCTCCCTATGAGGTGGTTGAGCTGGAGATAATGTTGTATCGTATTTAGAGCTCCAAAGATGAACTTCTTTTTTGCACTTATCCATCTTTGATGATGTATGCACTTGTTTCTTTGACCTTCCATTTAGTCGTCCATGTGCTCCTTTGATAGTTTCTTCTAGGCCTCCATCTTGTTTGATAAGAATATTGATATTGATAGGGGCACATGACGAACATTGGGTTTTTCATAATGTTGTCCTCAGGAGCTTCAGTAATTGAGAAACAATTTCTCAACTTTCTTCTTCAATTTATGAATTTTCTCTTCCATATCTTTGAATTCGAGTTGAATAATTGATTGTTATGGAAGAGGAGATGTCACATCATTAAATGTGCGTAATTCATCCAATTGAGCTTCCAGGTTGTCGATAAATTGGTCCTCCATGGTTAGTCGTCTTTCAATTGTTGTAATGAAATTGGTCAACCATCTATTCAAGGTTGCTCTTTGGCTTTGTTAATGTTTTTACACCATTTTTATTTTTGTTTTGCTGCCTTAAATTTTACGTCTATCTCTCAAATTTTTTATTTGATCTTGCTGCATGGAGAGTTTCTCCAACAAAAAATTTATCATTTTGTGATGATTGCAAACAGGTCCATGGATTGATAGTCTGGATTCTGTCTTGCATTCCAACTTCTTTGATCTCCTCAATTTGTTGATTGGTATTTACTTTCTTCTTTGACATTGAGGGTATGATGATATGTGTGTGATTCCCTAGTCAACAGCAATCTAAGGACGCATACCCTGATAGAAACTAAGTTCCCACTCACGACCCATATAACAAGTTACACCAAGTAAGAAGTGTAGAACAATTAATTCATAAGGACCACCATTGTATAACCACTCATCAACGGATGTAGCTTCCTAGATTGGATAAAAGTGCAACCCAATAGCTGCACAAATAGGAATAGTGGCACCAGAAATAGCATTATTTCCATAAAGTAGAGAACCAGAAATAGTTTCACAAATACCATCAATATCTACCGGAGGAGCAGCGATGAAGGTGATAAAAAATATAGAAGTTGCAGACAATAAGGTAGGGATCATCAAAACACCGAACCATTTGATATAAAGATGACTTTTAGTGTTGGTTATCCAAAGCGACCCCATAGGCTTGTACTATCACGCCCCGAACCCACCGCCAAATGCGACAAAGGGTGTTACCATCTTTCTACAATTTTAAATTCAAAATCAATAGAGGCAACTGTTAGAAATAATTAATGGTTCAAAAATAAAACTAACTACAGATTTGCCAAAAATTTCGGTATATGACCTTTGCAAAAAATGTGGCTATGCATCAAGCACACATATAGAAGGCCAAGCCCCTATCATATATAAAAAAAAGTGACATATATCAAAGTAAATGGGCCAGATCCCTGAGGGAGTCCAACAACGCTCCATCACAACAAAGATAACAAAAAAGCACTAAGGTTCCAAAATAATAGGAAAGAAAATCAATGTTATGAAAAAAATAGGAAAGACTAAACTCTTGTCCTCTCCCTATCTATCACACACACATACACCTAATTATTTCACCTTTTATGTGCCCAGTGAGCATGCAAAGCAATCATATCAATCTTCGAGGAGTACTCCTCGTCACCTACAAAAATAATACAAATAGAGTAGTGACCATGAAGAGCTCAGTGAGGAATAAGATTTAACAAACTATAAAAACCGGAAAACAAATCCGAATAGAAATCACATCTCAAAATCCAAATACAAGCTAATAACATATATAGCTTTTTATAAGAAAATACTTTGCAACTTAATATGCATAGTGAAATATGCCATGCAATGAGCTATCTCTATGTGTCATGACACTCCCTAGCTACCTGTGAGTACATCGACATCATCCTCATCATCTCCATCGCCATCATCATCATCATCATCATCATCATCATCATCATCATCATCATCATCATCATCATCATCATCTATGTGAGGATCACCCCGCCCACGCGATTCGTCGCTCATCACTGCAGGGAGCCTCACTCCTCCTCGTGAGGGACACCTCACCCATATGAGTCATCACTCGACACTGTGAAGGCCTCACAGCTTCATTAGATGGACACTTCACCTCGAGCCATCGCTCGACACTGTGAGGGCCTCACCTCATCTCTAGGAGAGGGACACCTCACCCATGCAATTCATCGCTCGTCACTGTACCCCTCGTCACCATACATCATCTTAATCACTACTCATCATCACCTCGCTCCAACACGAGTCACCATGCNTGTGTGCGCGTGTGTGCGTGTGTGCGTGTGTGTGTGTTTGTGTGTGCGTGTGTGTGTATGTGTGTGTTTATATGCTGATTTCATTCGCACACTTACTTTTTATGTTATTTATATGTATATATACACACACTACCTCAGATTTTTGGGTCCACTCTTAATCACGTATGTCTTTGAATCTGATTCATACATCACTCAAGATACTAATTTTATCACCTAGTTATACTAATTATATATGCATGTGATAAATCATTTTTTGTAACAAGATATCTTATTTCTCACTAACTATTAATAGCATGATAGTACTTTAACAGATTTTTAACCTGAATTATTTAAAGTCTTGATAATCTATCATCTGATCATTTATAACCCATCATTATTAATTTATTCTTTTCTTATAATGAATCTGCTATTAATATCTACACTAGTTACTTCACTTGCACGTGAATTTACCCCTTACATTATCAATTACTACTCACCATTTCTCATCATATATTACTTTAATTCTCTTTTGTGCGCCAAATCATTACTAATCATCCTTATTCATTAACTCGTAGCCCCTTTATTATCATTTTGCTAACTCCCTTCAGAGATTAGTTGCTAATCCTTGTATATTCAATATATATACACCCTCACACACTTGTACATGTGTATTTTACATTCCTACAGATGCACATTGCTGAAATTCTAAGTTCATTAAAAATGCTTATGCATACCATTAGACCGTGATTGATTATTAATTTATCATCTCATGGACTACAACTCAACATATAATCTATATAAAGCATATATCCCAGGCATTGATTGCGATGTAACTTGGTATCGTCACACGATTATCAAGGTTTAATCCGATTAGGTGTTCGGCCAAATGCTTACCACAGTCACACAATTGTTTGCCCATGTTTGTCTTCTTCAGCGATGGTAGTTACTCCGACGATGGCGCAAGTGGCGATGTGTAGCAACGATGTGTCGAGGGTCTCGGTGATGTGCTCACGAGCACAGAGAATCCAACTCTCATTTGTGAGATCGTGATTGCTGCCAAGACCCCGGCGGACTCCCTCAAGTAGTGACTACAAATACAAAATGGGGAAACAACACTAAGACATTAAAAATAGCAACAAAATCTCAGTATAAATCCATTATATACTTGACACTAGCTCACACTAACTTACGACCCACTTTCTCATCCTTGGCGCCAACGATGGTGCTCAACTCCCATTCAAAATCCATCCACGAGGTCTCCTATTACCCGTGCCCCCGTGCTCGCCTCATCAAGTGCTTTGTGGTTGTGTCTTCCGATGGTCGAATTGCGGCCGGAATCAATAGCGTCAAGCAGGGACGGACGTAGGACTAAAAATTAGCTAGGGCCAAAGTATAATCTATTAGAAAATACAAAAATTAAAAAAAAACTTAAATTTAAATTTATGGCAAGTAATATTTATTGATAACAAAAATTAAAAAAATACCACATTAATAGTTACCATATCCAAAAAGAGATCGTCTCTCTTTCTAATCATGAAAATCATCTATGAATCCATATTAAACTTTTCAGCAATTTCCTTTTCAATATAAACTAGCAAACAATCTGAGAAGAATTCATCTTCTATCTTATTGCGAAGCCTATTGTTTATTATTTTCATCGCTGAAAAGGATCTCTCAATTGTAGTTGTAGAAACTTGAAGAGTAAGAATAAGAGTCACCACTCGGTATACAAGAGAATAAATATTAGACTTCCTTGTTTTCACCATCCATAGACACAAGTAGGAGATGATAATTCTTTCAAATCAGGAAGGTTTCTAACATGATCAAAATGTTCAAATTGTACTGTCAATTGCAATAATTCATGCTCAACAAAATCTTGAGGATAAAATTTGTGCACTAATTGACAAATATCGTCAACTCTGAATAATCAATGCATCTCCTTTGGATCTAAAGCAGAACTGAGAACAAGTAGTTCCATAGTATGTTCATTGAATTTATGGTTTAATTCTTGCAATTGAGAATCAATCACAACATTGAAAATTCTAACTTTATAATAATGTGTCATCAAAATGTTATCTTGTTGATGTAGAATTCTTCCTCTTCTTGGAACATAAAGTGCATTCAAATCTGGAATAAGTATGCTGACGGATTCACAAAAGATTTTATCTCATTAATTAAATCATCAAATCCATCATCACGTAAGTTTTGAATGCCTATCTTAGTAGATGTAACAAGATGAACTGCATTCAAAGTATCCTGAGATTGATTTTGCAAATTCTGACATAGCATATAAGAAATCTCAAGAACTTTTCTCATCAGATATAAATTAAACACAAACTCAAAAGAAGTTAATGCCTCAAACGCTGCATCTGCTTCTGCACGTTGGGCTGAAGTAGCTCAGTCATCAATATTGTTCAACAAAACATCACATGTTGCACTAATCATCTCAATCAGTTTAGATATAGATCTTAAATGTGAACTCCACCTAGGGTCTCTAGGTTTTTGTAAAGTGCCTATTTGATTAAGTCCTTTTCCAGATTGAAGCTCATCTATAGAAAGAAAAAATGCAATATTTGCTGCATGAGCATCTTTTAGTTGATCATTACGCTTGCATGAAGCACCAACTATGTTAACAATAGAGCTTAACTTAGTGAACAATTGATGAATTATAATTACATCCTTTGAAGCAGGAACTAATGCTAATTGTAAACGATGTGTCATGCAATGAATATAATAGACGTAAAGACATGCATTTAGAATTAGAGCTTACAACCCATTCCATTCGCCTTTCATATTACTTGCACCATCATAACCTTATCCTCGAATGTCTTGTTTCAAGATTATATTGAGATAGAACAAAAAATATCCATCTATCAATGTTGATGCAGCAGTGTCTTTAACATGAACAAGTGCAAAAAATCTTTCTTTCAAATATCCATCTTTGTCAACAAATCTTAATACAATAGATATTTGCTCTTTTTTTTTACTCATCACGTTCCTCATCAATTATCATACAAAATTTTGCATCACCGATTTCTTCATGAATAGCATTTTTTTATTTTAGTTGAAAGGATATGTAGAATTTCTTTTTGTATTCTAGGTGAAATGTAGGAGGCATTTTGTGGAGCTTTATCTAAAGCATTTGATACTTCATCATTATAAGATGAAATCAAATGAAGTGACTCTAAAAAATTTCTAGGTATTTTTGATATTTTTATTTCATCGTTACCTCTAAAAGTGAATCCTTGAAATGCAAGCCACTTTGCTACATCAATTGAAGCTTTTAACCGAATTCTATTTTCATGAACTTGTTGAGATGTATATTGTTCAAACTTTTTCTGAATATGTGAAGATTGATCATGAGATTCATCAAAGTTTTTTCAGCATTTCGATGAGGAGAATTCGGATCTTTTCCAATATGTGCTAAAAATGCACATTTTTTGTCATCTCTCACTTTCTTCCTATTCCGAAATCCATCTATAGTGAACGCATTTGATTCAGAAGGACCATCTTTCTTGTGAAATAAATAACATGGAAGACAAAATGTTACATCTTTAGCTTCAGAATATTCTAACCATGATTCAAATAATTTAAACCATGATGATTGAAAACTCCTTTGATGTTTTTGTCTAGATTTTGGATATTCTTTAAGAACGCATTGACATGGATCGGCTTTAATATAAGCTCTTCGAATTTCATCTCGTGTGTCAACAGGATATGGCTATATTTGACGTCGCAAGCCTGGATCACGTTCTAATGAGTTGACATCAAAATTTTGATCAATCTCAATTCTTTGAGTTTTCACTTGACTATTATTAGTCAATTGAACAA
>LTAE01012559.1:0-13677 GCA_001647135.1 Pontederia paniculata
TCCTTAGTTCCCCTTCTGCGATTCGAGTGAAGAATCCAGGATAGAAGGGAGTGCGAGTTCTTAGAAAACTTGTAAGAGGTTGTCTCCTTGTCATCGAGAAAGAAAGGAGAAGTTGTAAGGGAACCTTCGCCCTTGAAGAAGGAGTTTAACGATCTCCGGAGATCTCGAGTTCGGGAAGACCGGAGCGGAGACGTAGGCCAGGAATTCGGCCGAACCTCGTAAACAAACTTTGTGTTTGTGTGCTCATTTGTTTTTCTCTGCTTTTCCCATCTACTTACTTATATTTGCATCTATATGCTTGCGTCGATATAACTATTCTAGTCTAACAAAAGCAAAAGAATAGAAAAAGTTTTAATACACCAATTCACCCCCCTCCCTCTTGGTGCCATCCAGATCCTACAGTCAGATCCAATTCAGCTCTCGCCAAGTGATTTCCTACAAAATAGCACCAAACAAGAGTAGATTTTGGACTTTAACAAATATAAACAAATTAAAATAGAATTAGATGCACGCTATGTAAAAATGACTTAAAATCATGCTTAATGCAAGCTCTAAAATATATTGTAAAATGCATGAATCAAACTCTCCCAAGCTTGGATGTTTGCTTGTCCTCAAGCAATATTTATAGCAAAACTCAGAAAGTAAGAATGGGTTTCAATCATTGCTTCCACCTTGTAGAATAACTACTTTTTACCTGCTTTCATTTATGCACTCATCACCATAAAATCTTGCCACTTTCCAAATAATCCCAGCCTCATATATTCTTGATACTTTAACAAATTTAAACTCTCTCCAATTCTGCCCTACATGCACTAATGAATAGTATACCGAATAAGAACTTCAATACTGAAGGCACAAGTGCATACTAAGCTTAGTAAAATAACTTGCTTTTCTGATTCTTATTTCCTTCACTAATTTTTTTTTCTTTTTGGATTCTAGCCTTCACACATGATTGCACGAGGAGGTTGGTGTATGATGCGGTCAAAATATACTAGCAAGCGCACTAGTCCTTCAAGTAATAAAGTGAAAAGAGTAAGGATGTCGAACCCACGAAGATTATGTAAGCTAGCCTTATTTAATTCCAAAAGTAATAGAGAAAATATTAAATTCGGTTTTAATTCAAAAAATGAAAGATAAGAAAGGATAAAACTCTAAGCATGAGATTCGATGAGTACAAATCAAATTAAGTTGGAAGATTCAGGATTCTATCTCACCACAATTCAGATTGAACATAATTGCTTCTGATAATGAGCTAAGAATAAGCTAAAGTATGATCCTCTAAACAGGTGCAATCAAATATCCCAAATTCAAATTAATCGGGACATTCAAATGAATCCACCATAAATCAATCTAAACCTAAGATGATTTAATGTTGTAGTTCTTAATACGTGGACCGCTCAAGCAAGTCTAATCAACAGGCCACACAAACTAGAATCTCCCACGAGTAATCAGATTATGATATGCAATCCTAGGACTTAGAATTCAATGATCAATTTCTCCAAGTGTTCAAACCAATGAAATTAATTACACTAAGTAGTCAATAATAAAGTTTCATGATCATCACTGAGATGAAAAAGCATTAAAGAAAACATTCATGTTCTAAAAGAAACAAATCAATAGAACTCAATCGAAAATAGGGTTAAGAAAATCCCTAACACAAATAACTAAATAAGAAAATAGGTTTTCCAAAGAAATAAGAAATCAAACTCTAAACTCAGCAGTAGTTCTTCAACATCATGCTTAACTTTGCCAACGAAAGATCAGAGTTTAGCTCCAGGCTTCGAATATATCTCTCTGGCTTTGACTTGTAGAATAATCTCCTTCTCATCTATCCATAATATCTCACCATGTACACTATCTACTCAGAATGTCATCTCGTCCCTCTTTTATACCCTTCTCCAAATTAGGGTTTCATTCAAGTTGTAGAGAAATATCCTGATAAAATCTACTTCTCGATCAATGGTTCCGATGAAATCCTCATAAAATCTCTTCTAAATCCTCAAGAGTGTCTTTCAATCAAATCTCTAAAGATCTGAATCAGATAGAATTCTTCCCGGCCATCAAATTTTATAAAATCTGCGATAATATCAACTTACGCAACTCTCTCATTTCCCGTGATGGAATATCGGGGCCCGTAAGTATGTAGTTTTCCATATGATATTCAGTCTTCATGGCCCGTGATGGGTACGTGATCATGCCCCATAACTCATGTGCAGGTCGAATGTCTCAAGGCGATTACCCAAACTTATAGCCCGTGATGGAAGCCAAAAGGCAGATCTTGTGCCACTCTAGTCAGTCAGTGCCCTCGATTTACCATTTGATTCTGGCAAATTCATTCGCTTTGGCAAACATCATGATTCATGATAATGATTCGTGACTTAGTACATAACGGCTGGTAACTCAATATAACGACCCATAACAATTTGAATTTCAAAGTTGGGAGCTTCGACGAAGGCAATAATATTTATGTTGTAGTCGTGAACTCTACCATTATGGCCCGTAATGGTATATTAGGGCCCGTAACACATTGAACTAAAGTTGTATTGACCGCTCTAAAGGTCGTAATGTGTGTAACAACCTATGATGGCTCGATTGCTTTGTCGCTTCATCACGATCCGTAATGCATCATCATGGCCCATGATGAACACATGACTTCCTCTCCGTTAGGTGATTCCAGCCCTTAGCTTCTTCAGTTGATTTCCTACAAAATATACATAACCAAGGGTAGACTTTGGACTTGTAATAATATGAACAAATAATGAACTAAATGGATGCATGCAGTGCAAAAATGACTTAAATTCATGACTAATGCAAGTCCTAAAAAATGTAATGAAATGCATGCATCAAACACCCGAAGCTTAAGATCATGCTTGTCCTCAAGGAAACACAAAGGAAGACTCAAGAAAATTCCATCATAATCAACATCCTCAAGATCAATATTTTTTTCCTACCACCCTCTTACATGTACATCAAAAGAGCTTCTCACCTTTACCCGAGTCAGGCAACATAGAATTTATGAATCTTAAACATATTTAAATAGTCTCACTCTCTGCCTTATGCAGAAGAAAATATAGTCTATCAAGTAAGAGTGTTAGTATTGAATATGCAAGTATTAAGCAAACTTATATGTTTTCTTAGTATTCAATTTTTTATGCAAGTTCTCATCTTCAAACAAGGTTCACATAGAAGTTCATGTAATGAGCTTTCAACCGATGGATCCTGGACTAGTTGGCATTAAGTCACCAAGATTAAAGAGTCCCCTACGGGTGTACTTGCTCAAACATTCACAGGTTCTATGTATGTAAAGAGTTTAACTACAGAGAAGTCAAGTTGATACTTGAGTAATTCTTCATATTGCACATGATGGTCCGTGTAGCGGACTTTCGACTGATGACTCCCAGGCCAAATGACCGTAGGGCAACAGGTGTTAAGTCACCCCTCGAGCTTACTTGACCGAACTAACCAAGGTTCCAAAGAATACTTAAAGCATCAAATTACTCTTCTCATATTTTAGATATTCAATTTTCACACATTGCTAATTTTTCTATTATATACATTTTCAATCGACATTATCATCGATAAGCCCACAAGATAAATGTTCAATAAAAATGCTATCACTTTCAAGGCCAAAGAAATAATAATATAAAAAGTTGAGCAAGACTATCGTCTAAGAATTCATAGTTCTATATAACAAGACTCAAGTTTCGAGTGATAAACAATAAACAAAGTAGCAATTGAATTTCATAGATCTATAAGACGAACTTGAGTTTGACAAAAAAAGACAATAATATGTTAGGTAGGGTTAATAAGATGTAAATGATATTTTATAATTTTTTCATTTTTTTTTGTTTTCTATAATATGAATGCAGTACTAAATGCAAAATGTGAATACAAATGCAAAATATAAAGCAAATATGCAAAACAAAAGCTAATATGATGCATGATAATGCACTAACACCGCGAAGCTTAAACCAAACATTGTCCTCGGTGTTTAAGCCTAGCCAAAGGATGGTACAAAATGCATGAAAAGAAAGTAAAAATGAGTCAAGAAAATAGAAAAGAACAGACATGACCTAATCTACTCCTGTGGTGGTGGTGGCTGAGGGTGCTGGTAGACTAGTCGCGCACCGTAATGTTCCTGCCCCGCATGATAACCGTGTATGCGCCGGACCATCCATCTTTCATGATGATCATTGATGTCCCGGTTGTCTTCCTGCGTAGTAGTTAGAATAGAATGTAGAGAAGAGAAATCAATAGTTACCGGAACATGTGATGGGTCCACATCCATAGATGGCTCATCTTGTCGGGAGAGCTCTAATTTCCTGTAATGGTCACAACCCGTTAAAGGTGTTACAAGCTATGAAGGACTAAGTTCCGAGGCGTAAAGCCAGTTGGCGGGTGTGAAGGTTGACAATGCTGATGAGGGTCATGGGGTATGATAGATGGTTGTGGGTGTAACGACTCATTGGGTTAAACATGATAACTTCTGAATATGGGGACTTACGGGCCGTGATGGGCTCTTACGGCTCGTGACAATGATGTTATGGTGTTATCAGATGGTCATAATGAATTCTCATGATTCGTGGGTCGGGTATTTTCGGATATTGGTCGATTGCAAGGATGATTTACGGCCCGTGACATTTTTTTGGCTCAGAATGTTCGCTACGATAAAGGTCGTGATGAAAGTATAACGGCTCGTTATGCATTTAATGTAGCTCTAGGAAATTATTTTATGGGTCGTGCAAGGGTGTTGCGTCCTGTGATGACTTGTTGGCTCAAAACTTTGGCTACGGTAAAGCTTGTGGTGGAAATATCATGGCTTGTTAGCTCAACAGGATATATCAACCTCTAGGTGTTACTGGTCGTAATGAAGCAACACGACCTGTAACGACCTTATGTGCTGATGTATTTGGAGTTATTGTGGAGCATGATAGATTCTTACGGGTTGTGAGTTTAGTTTTCATGGCCCGTGATGAATCGTCTGGCCCGTGATGGGGGAGAGGACAAGTTCTAAGGCTCAAAATGGCTTAAGGCAACCAAACGCCTGCGTGACTTGACCCAGTCTCTAGGATGAGGAAAGACACCACTTATTGCTGGAGATTGCTTGCTTGCGTTGCGGCTAAAAGTTCTTGCAATGTTCTCTTGGCCATGAATCTGATGGCTCCCTTTATGTTCAAAATCATGTATGACTCCTTTCTTCACGTAGGACCTAGTCACTATAAAGCATGAAGAAATTTTGCGAGTAATCATCCTAAAACAAATGACGTAACTAAAACCAAATGAAAACTAATAAGAAAAGTGAGTAAATTGGGTTGCCTCCCAAAAGAGCCCTCATTTAGCATCATAGACTCGACGCCTCCAGTTGATGTTCAAGGTTGCAAATAAGGGGAATTGCGAGTGATGATGCAGCCAATTGTCTCCATCTTTTGGTAACCTTCTGTAGTGATTTTTGCTTTGCCCTTGTTCTGATATTTCATATTCTCCTCTACCTGAGTTGGAGTTGGGCTCTTTAGTTGCCATTGTTTGGATGAACTTGGTGTATCTGATCTTAATGGTGGAGTGGTTGGTGATGACAGTGAAGATGGTGTTGCTCTCTCCTCTTGTGGTGGTGGATTAATAGAAGATGTAGCAGTAGTGATTGGAAATTCCAAAGGTGAGCTCCTCCTTCAGACTTTTCCATCCTCAATGATATATTTGCTTATCTCCTATACTCTTCAGACTTTCTAGGTTTCCACCTTCTTGATAAAAGTTCTATTGGTGGCATGGACACATGATAACCGGTGGCCCCTCAGCAGCTTCTTGTGATGCAGCAATTGGAGAAGACAATTGTGCAACTGGCTTCTCTAATGCTTGAAATTTTACTTCCATGGATTCGAACTTGAGTTGAAATTTTGCTGGTTGGGGAGGAAGGAGATCGTCAATCTTTTTTTGTGATCTTTTAGATGTGTCAATTGGGTTCCAAAGTTGTTGATCAGTTGGTCTTGCTGGGTAAATTTGTGTTGAATTTAGATACACTTGACAAGCATATCCTCCAACTTGACCCTTGACTCTATTGATGATTTGAGGACACCACTTGTCTCTGTATTGTGTCCATTGATTTCTAAAATATTATTCTTCATTATTTTGATGTACTCTTCTTGCGTGGAGACTTTCTGCACCAGCATGCCCACCATGTGTGCCAGCAAGGCAAGCAAATCCATTGATATGTCTTCTTCTTGAGATTGATAGGATGGCTTGCTAGCACAGTGTCTAGGCAGATTGATTCCAACCTGAATAATTTCTAGTGTGTCTTTTTGTTGATGACTCGATGGTGCTTCATGCTACTCAAGTTTGGTTCCTCCATGGACTTCGTCTTGCTTTGGCATTTTGTTCTTTCTTTCAATTTGTGCTTTTGAGTTTCCTTGTTTCTACGCCATTGAGGGTACTTAATTGATCAAGTTGTGTATAAAGATATCTCCAGAAAATTAACACAACACTAAAAGAAACGTGAAAGGATATGTAGTAATGATTCTCACATGATAGAAAATAGGAAAACAAAAAGAAACCTCTAATAACTAATGAAAATAACAAGTAAGTTAGCAATTAACCACCGGCAACGACGCCAAAAACTTGATGCGGTCTAAAGACACTAGCAAGCACACTTATCGTTCAAATAATAAAGTGAAAAGAGTAAAGATGTCAAACCCATGATGACTAATGTAGCCTAGAATTATCTAATTCCAAAAGTAATAGAAAAAAAGATTAAATTCAGTTTTAATTCAACAAATGAAATAGAAGAAAAGATAGAATTCTAAAGATGAGATAAAATCATATTAGGTTGGAAGATTCAAGATTTTATCTCACCACTAATTCAGATTGAATTGAATTACTTTTAATGATGGACTAAGAATTGCCTAAAGTACGATCCTCTAAATAGGTGCAATCAACTATCTCAAATTCAGAGTAACTGGGACATTCAAACAAATCCACCCTAAATCAATCTAAACTTAAGATGCTTTAGTGTTGTAGTTCTTAAACTATTGATCGCTTAAGCAAGTCCAATCAATAGGCCACATAACCTAGAATCTCAGATGAATAATTAGATTATGATATGCAATGCTAGGACTTAGAATATGATGATCAATTTCTCCAAGTGTTCAAACCAATGAAATTAATTGCATTAAGCAGTCAATAATCAAGTTTCAGATCATCGCAGAGAAGAAAAAGCATTAAGGAAAACATTCATATTCTAAAAGAAAGAAATCAATAGAACTCAATCTTTTAGGCTTCGAATAGATCTCTTTGGCTTCGACTTGTAGAATGATCTTCTTCTCTTCTATCCAGAATATCTCTCCTTGTATACTATCTACTTTGAATGTCATCTTGTCCGTCTTTTATATCCTTCTCCAAATTAGGGTGTCAATCAAGTTGCACAAACATCTGTTGATCAAATCTACTTCTTAATCAATGGTTGCGATGAAATCCTCATAAAATCTATTCTAAATCCTCAGGAGTGTCTTTCAATCAAATCTCTAAAGATCTGGATCAAATAGAATTCTTCCCGGCCATCAAATCTTATTAAATCTGCGAAAATATCAACTTATGCAACTCTCTCACAGCCCGTAATGGGATATCATGGCCTGTAAATATGTAGTTTTCCATATGATATTCAATCTTCACGGCTCATGGTGGATGATCACGGCCCGTAACTCATGTGTAGGTCGGATGTCTCAAGGTGATTACCAAACTTATGGCCTGTGATGGAGTGTATGCTATAATTTGTGATCGCTTCGTCGAATGTTGTGACGGCACATAACAATCCGAATTTCTGAGTTGGGAGCTTCGGCGAAGGCCGTAATATTGATGATGAGGTCATGAACTCCACCATTACGGCCCGTAATAGTATATCATGGTCCGTAACACATTGAAATGAATCTGTATTGGCCGCTCTGAAGGTCGTAATGTGTGTAACGTCCTGTGATGGCTTGATTGCTTTGTCGCTTCATCACGGCCCATAATGCATCATCACTGCTCGTGATGAACACTTGATTTCCTCTCCGTTAAGTGATTCCAGCCCTTCACTTCTTCAGTTTATTTCCTACAAAATATACACAACCAAGAGTAGACTTTGGACTTGGAATAATATGAACAAATAACGAACTAAATTGATGCATGAAGTGCAAAATGACTTAAAATCATGTCTAATGCAAGTCCTAAAATATGTTATGAAATGCATGCATCAGTGTAGTGGGCTTTCGAATGATGACTCCTAGACCAAATGGCCTTAGGGAAATAGTTGTTGAAGCACCCCTCGAGCTTACTTGGCCGAACCCTCCGAGGTTCTATGTTCCAGTTCAATCATAGCAGTGAAATAACTGTTAGTATGCTTCTCCATATTGTAGGATCACTTGGCACCAAGAGGGGGGGGGGGTGAATTAGTGTAATAAAACTCTAAACCGATTTCACAATAAAAACGCGGAAGCTCAAAATCAATTTATTGCAAATCTCAAATCGTAAGTTTTCAATCAAGAACAAGTGCAATAATGATATAAGAATGCAAGATGATAAGTAAAGCAAGTAAGAGAGAAATGCAAACTCAAGAGGCGAATCAATAGTGACGAGGTTCGGCCCCAACTTGGCCTACGTCCCCGCTCCAACTTCTCGACCTCGAGACCGTCGGAGATCCACTAGATTTCTTTTCAACTAGGGAGAAGAACCCCTTTACACCACACCGCCTTTTCTCCGCCTCGAGAGGTAAGACGCACCTCTCTTCCAAGGAAGCTCACAATCTCACACTTTTCTTCGCTTAAGAGGCTATGTGTGAACCTCTCTAATAATGGAGCTAAGCCTCTCACAAGAATATAATCAAGATGCTCTCTTACAATATTTCTTTTACAATTGCACAGTCAAGAATAGAAGATAAAAGAGAAGATTCAATAATTTGGGCTCCAAAAACTTCAAGAATTTGATCTCCCTTAAATGCTTAATGTTTCCTTGAAGCTTCTTTAATTTTACACCTCCAAATGCTCTTTTATAGTCTCTTTATCTTCAATATAGCCATTGCACACTTTTTCCCTTTGATTTGACACAATAAAACTAATTTTTGAGACTTTCCAGCTCGCTAGCGGTCGACCGTTCCATCCACCGGTCGACCGTTCTGCCAAAATATAGCCGTTGGAGTTGCACCGGTCGATCGCTCCTCTGTACCGGTCGATCGCTCCTCTGTATCGGTCGACCGCTACTCTTGAGTCAGCTTGGCAGACTTGCACTCTTTTGATCATAANGCTGAGAAAGTTATCTACATTTCATCTCCTAATTTCTCAATCTAAATCAGATGGGAAGAAAGCCAAATATTGATGTAAAATTCAGTAAATATAATTTTACCTTAAACTTACAGACCTTCACTATTTCGTATATAACTTTTTGAATAGATATCAAAATGAGACAATTCTTGAATGTAAAGAAAGATAACAAAATTATCTCTAATTAATGTATTCATATCTCAACCTAGATCTAAAGGGATCATAGTTAAATATCAACTTGAACTTTAGTGTATATAATTTGACTTTAAAACTTTGACACACTTGTCCCTATTCTAATATGTGCACATTATCTTTTCCAATATTTTCATAAGGTTTTAATCATCAAAAGAATACCAGTATGACATTAAATCATAAAGTCATATTTTCAACACATATTGCACAAGGCGTCCATGTAGCGGGCTTTCGATTGATGGATTACAAACCATATGGCCTTAGGTCACCAAGCAAGAACCCCTACGATCTAATAACCCGAACCTTACAAGGTTCTGGATAACACACATCACAACCTCCTTAACTACTTAAACATAAAATTTTTCAATCATATATATAACTTATTTGTTGTAATAAACTCACCATACACTTAATGGTTCAGTAGGGAAGTAATTATTATCAATAAGACATGAAGAACATAAACCAGAAATTGTAGTCTAAGTAACTAGGATTCTATTTGGCAACCACTTACAATCCATCTTTTTCCAAAGTTCAGGTGATAAGAGATAAACTTGAGACATTAAAGTTTAGTTATCTGAATGATGTCTCTGAACATTACTCTCAGAAAATAAACACTTCAAGGAATGAGACAATTTGATATTTTTGGGTTTTCAGTTTTTTTTTCATTTTTTTCTCTTGATTTTCACTGATATAATTACCATGTAATACAATATCATAACAACGCAATAAGCAAAGATGCAGCACATAAAGCAAATATGTAGAACATAAGCAAATATGATGCATGAGAATGCGACTCCCCCAATCTTAAACCTAACATTGTCCTCAGTGTTTAGGCCCAACCGAAGGGAGGATACAAAATGAATGAAAACAAAGACTCAAAATATAAAAATTACAAAGAGAACAACACAACCTAGTCTACACCTGAGGTTGGTGGTGGCGGTGCTGGCTAAGGAGAAGGGTAGAATAGCAATGCTCCATAGTGCCCCTGGTCGACGTGATAGTAGAGTATGCATCAGACCATATTCTCCGTCCACTCCTGATGATCGCAAATGTTCCTAATATCTCTCTACATAGAAGCAAAAATAGAATGCATAGCAGAGAAGTTATAAGTTCGACGGGTCCACATTGATGCGAGCAAAAATATACATATTTCATGTATGTATATTAGGACATTTTTTATAGTTTTGATCATTGCATTCATTGATTTTTATGTTTATTTTTTTATATTTCTTCAAATCACTATTCTACCCTAGTTCGATGTTTATTTTTCAAATTATATACTTTTTGAGGCAAAGGAGTGACCGAAAGAAGTTATACACAATTTGAGGTCAAATTCAAGTCAAAAGATGATGGAATGTGAGAGATAATGCATGATTCCTACTTCAACTAGGAGTTGATTATATTTTGAAGTTTCTTAATTAAAAAATTTGTAGCATTTCCTACTTCAAGTAGGAATTGGTCCACTTGAGGAAATTCAATTGAAGGAGGACTTTCAACTTTTCCTATTCCAACTAGGAATAGTTCTTTTGAAGAAGTTGACTAGAAAAAGGTGTCAAAACTTCATGGAAAAGACTCTAATCATTATACAACTCATTGGTAACTATTAGAGACCTATTTCTAATGAATGTGAGAGAGTTCTGAAGTCCAAAAATTCAGCTCAAGAGAGAGCTACGAATTGAAGAAAAATTAGAAGATTATATCATCCTTCTCCTTAATATGACTTGGAAATTGACTCATATCTTGTCCTAACTCTTTGGGGATCTAAAGGAATCATATTTGAGAAAATTTGGAAGAGTTTTTGAAGCTTTAAAGTTCAGCCTAAAGGAGAGTTACGAATTTAATTGAAAATTCTTTCCTATTTTGACATGGAAAAAATTTGAAAACATCTCAATTTTGTGGAAGACTTGGAGACCCTTTGGAGATTGATTCTATCCTATAAATAGGCAAAGTTCTCAAGAGAGGGAGACAGATGAGAGAAAAAAAGAATAAGAGACTCCACATAATTTTCCAGATTTATGAAGAGCTGAGAATCCAACATTGAAGGAGAAGCCTTTGGACTGGGTTTGAAGATTCAGAGGACAACATGATTCTACAGATCTTTTTGTTTTCTATTCTTACTTATCAAACTTAGTATTATTCTATCTCGTGTTTAGGGATAAATGTTGTTGAACCCTCAATAGTTCTTGAATTATTATCTTCTTAAATCTCAGTGAACTTGCACCTAGTTTTTATTATTATTGTTTAATTGATATTTTTGTTGGTTTTAATCGAGAGATACTACTAACATGATTTCTAAATTCGAATTTTGTATTGGTATAATATTTTATTTCTGGCATCAAAACGGTTTGTTTCCTTCCAACACTGCAAGTTTTGTTCTCCATGTTGCTGCTAGTTTTCTAGCCATTTTTCCGGATATCTTTGGTGTAAGTCAATCCATCTATCCGAAAGGAATTTGGATTGTGGATTGTTAATCACTGGAGAGAGGTTTAACAATTCAGGGTTTGTTGTTTAATGCATTTTTTTAATTTAATTTAAGATTGATTTGGTTCAAACCTTCTCAGATTAATATTAAATTAAAATAGTTAGGTCATTCGAAAGGAGTCCTATAATTTTAACACAACTCTACCATCATAGGAACACAAATTTAACTTTTATTCCAAGAGATTCACACATCCATATATGAAGTCTGCTTATGTTGTGGAGGCTCTAAAGCTCGGCGAGGTGGAATAGTTGATGAAGGCCGAGGTGCGTCAGTTCACAGAATGATCCAATTGGCTTCATTGGAGCAGTCAAACCTCTTCATCTCCTTAGAAAGAAGGTAAAAATCAGAGTCCTTGAAATAGAACACCATCTCACTCAGCTAGATACCTCCAAGCTTCATAGCTTGGACAATGTGCGCGTCTAGGAAAGAAGTGTCGTCTACTGAAACAAGGTCCTCCATATCAAGCTTCAGGGGCTAGACAATAGGAGTGATGAGAACCCCAATGACGATCGCCCCCTTGTCCTTCCTAATTGTTTTCTGGAATGTGCACGCCAGGAAAGCACCCACATTGATAGGAGTGTGAGTGGCCATGCAATACAAAAAATAGAGCTTGGGTTCAATCAATGAGCTATCGCTGTCGCCCCTCCCAAATAGCATGTTGGAGAGAATCCTATGCACATAGCGGAACACAGGATTCTGGATCATGGTGCTCTTGGTTGTCTGATAATTGAGTTGAGCTGCCCCAGTGATCCTCCTCCAGAAATCTACAGCATCAAACTCTTTGAGGACTTTTAGGTGGCCCACATCAGGTAACTGATAAATAGCATGAACTCGGACAGCGTGAAAGAGAACTTCGTGTTCTAAATCTGGAAGATGTAAGAAACTTTATGTCCCCCGATGGATTCTTTCTTGGTTCAAAGGTTCCACCCCATGTATTTTGATGATAGCAAAAGTATGTGATTAAAGGTGTTTAATCGTGTATCAAGTTGTGCAGCTCACAGGTTTAAAAGAAAAAGAAAAATGGAGTTTCAGACATAGCGGTCGACTACTCTAGGGTAGTGGTCGACCGGTATAAAAAAAACACCACAGGTCGATACAGCCGTCGACCGGTCTGGCACAGCGGTTGACCGCTCCATGTCACAGAAGCAAAGTTTCTCTGGAATGAGAAACGATCGACCGCTTCAGGACAGCGGTCTACCGGTCTGCCGCCAACAAATAGTTTCTTTGTCAGAGCGGTCGACCGCTACGGGCACAAAACAGAAGTTGCTTTTGGAGCAATGAACGGTCAACCGCTCTTGGGCAGTGGTCAACCGGTGAAGCTGCAACGGCTAGTTTTTGTCAGAGCGGTCGACCGCTGGAAAGTAACGGTCAACTGGTGGCGACCAGAATCCTCCAACAGCTCTATTTTTTATGTCCTATCAAAGGAAAAAAGGTGGATAACGGCCATATTGAAGATATGAAGCTATATAAGGGTGTTTAGAAGTTTGAAACAGTAACTAGATTGGAGATTTCATATTGCATATTTCAAAGTTCATCCAAAGAGCACTTCGAGCACAAACTTGCAAATTTCTTCTCCCTTTCTCTTATTCTCAAAGTGAGTTCACATTGTAAGAGAGATTGAGAGAGAAGCCTTTTTTATAATCTTGAGAGAAAGCTCATTGTGAAGAGAGGTGTGGTCTTACCTCTAGAGCGGAGAAAAGACTAGTGTTGTAAAAGGGTTCT
>LTAE01012561.1:0-13674 GCA_001647135.1 Pontederia paniculata
CATATGATTCTTCTGAAATGTCTTCCGTGTGCATAGGTCATCCATTCCTTTAGCTTTGGTCGATCTAACAACTTCTGAACTTGAATATCTTGTTTCAGAAATCAGCTCAACAAGTTCATTAGTACAAACTAAGTTCCGTTACAAATTTTGTGATCATCAAAACACTCTCGGGATCCTAGATTCAACACTCATGACGTCCTTCGTTGGAAAAGCCTAAAACATAACTTTGTCTTCAATCTTAAAAATTTGCTCTCAATGTCATTTATCTTCATATGTCTTCCGACGATTTTGTACGACCTTCATTCTTCTCCTAACTGATCGATTTGTTAATGTTTGTTGTACCACCTCTAGGCCTAATGACTTTCTTTCGCCTACCACTCTCCAACATGCTGGTGAGCAGCGTGGCCCCCCATACAAGTCCTCAAAAGGAGTCATGCCAATGCTAGAGTGGTAACTATTATTGTAGACAAACTCTATTGGTGGCAGATGATCATCCTAACTATCGTTCCAGTCCAATGCACATGCTCTCATTATGTCCTATAGTGTTTGGATGATCCTCCTTGATTGCCCATCACATTGTGGATGGAATGCCATGTTGTAGCATAATCTTATTCCAAAAGAATTTTGAAAATTTATCCATAATTTGTCTGTAAATATGTGATTTCTCTTTGACACTATTAAGACTCGGATGCTATGTAGTCATATGATCTCTCTGATATATATATACACAAATCGATCAAGCTCTTCACTGATTACTTTCATTTAATTTGGAGAAGTGTGCAGAATTTGTCAATCTATCAATCACTACCCATATTGCATCATGACCTCTCTTAGTTTGAAGTAGGCTAGTCACAAAGTGTCAAAGTCCATCATGATATGCTCTCATTTCCATTCTAGGATACTCAAGAGTTTCAACATTCCATGTGACATTTGTTGTTCAATCTTCACTTGTTGACGCATAATACATCAGGATACATAATATGATATTTCGCATGTTGTTCCACCAAAAGCTCCTTTCTAAGTCATTGTACATTTTTGTACTATTAAATGGATGGCAAACTCTGACTTGTGACATTCATCCAATATCTCCCATCTGAGTGCAACATTATTAAGGACCCATAAATGATCCTGTTATCTAATTCTCCGTTAGTTCAAGTACACAATCGAGATCTGTTCCACAAGCGTCACAGTACACAACATATCCACCACTTTAGGAAGGAATGATGAGTATTGATGCGTTGTCAATCGAGTCTTTTCAACTCTTGAAACTCTATTCACACTTCTTGGACCAAACAAACTTAGTACCCTTGCCAAGTTCATCAATGGCGATGCAATTTTTAAAAAGTCCTTGACATGCCAATCTTAAGAAGCTACAGATCTTTGCAACATTTTTGGTTGTGACAAATTTGAGACTGCTTCAACCTTAGCAGGGTCCAATGCGATGCTTTGCTTCGATGCAATACAAGAAACACGATCTCATCCTACCAACACTTGCACCTGGGTAACTTTGCATATAGTTGGTGTTGTTGCAAAGTTTTCAACATGATTTTGAGATGTTCTCGATGATCTTCTGGGCTTGATTAATAGATCAAGATATCATCAATAAAGATGATGACACACTCATCCAAGTAGAGTCTATTCATGAGATCCATAAATGTTGCAGATGCATTTGATGGTCCAAATGGCATGGCCAGGAATTCATATTGTCCATACCTTGAACTAACGGTAGTCTTTGGTATATCCTCCTTGAAAATTTTGAGCTGATGATATCCATTTAATATGTCGATCTTTGAGAGGCAACTTTGGATAGTTGATCGAAGAGATCATCTATTTATAGTAGATGGTGCTTGTTCTTCATTGTTAAGCACCCCAAGGTGAGACACTTCAACTGATAAAGCATTTTTCAAAGAGTTCTTGAAGTTACTTCTTGAGTATGTGCATCTCTGTCAGTTCCATGCGATACGGTGCCTTGAATAATGGAGGTGTTCTTGGAAGGAGCTCGACGTGGAAGTCAATTTTCCTTTGTGGCGACAATCCAAAGATATCTTCTAAGAAAATCTTTAACAATTTTTAGTTGTTTGGGATCCTTCCAAGATGGCTTAGTGCTGATGACACTAGCTAAGTATCCTTTGGACTTTTTTGGAGCATTTGATGGGCTTGCATTGTTGACACAATCGCCTCACCTTCATCTGGTGGAATGCCTCTAATTGTTGCTTGTGAGTTGTTTAAGTGTCGATGATGATCTTCTCTTCTTTCAAAATAACAATGCATCATAATACGACAATTAGTCCATACCTAAGATGACATCATAATCCACCATGGGCATGACTATCAAGTCAACTGAATAGTGCTTACCTTCTACTATTACTGATACATTAGGAACATACTTGGTGGCTTGAGGGGTTCCCATAGGTGTGGTTATATTCATCTTATAGCTCATGTCATGTAATAACATGTTCAATGTAATGGCGCAATCAATGGATATAAATGAGTTCATAACACTTGAATCAATGAGTCCAACTATAGAGAGAGTACCTCTAATGACATCCTCTAGTTTCCATGTTGTAAGCCTGCTTTGGACCATTGTGTTGGCACCTCTTGTGCCTTGGGGATTCTAGCCTTCCTTCCTTTGATCAGGGAAGTCTTTGATGTAGTGCCTATACTATCCGCAATGGATGCAGGCTCTAGTTTTCTAAGATGATTCAATGCACAATAGATACAAGCACCTTGTGGCGGTTGAGGGCACTGTTGTGGTGACTGAGGATCATAGGTAGCATAGGGACTTGCACAATTGTCTCGATAGTTGCCGTGCCCGCTGGGGTGTTGATGCTATCGCTCCTATCCAAGTCGATTATGCACGACTTTTTGCTTTGATGATTTTCCTTTTAATTCTTTCTAGCGCTCAACATCATCCTTTTCCAAGCATTTAGCTAGCTTGAATACATCATCGAGGGTCTTGCAATTAACCCCAATAGTCTTAATCCTCATCTCCAAATTCAGCATGGGACGAATTGATCTTCTCTTTCACTTTCATCTCTCTTCAATGTGCTTTACTTCTCCAGCCTGATAAACTTGTTCAAGTCCTGTGCCACAAATCAAGTTGCTTGCAGTTCTAAGAATTCATGTTGCTTAAGGTTGCGTTGATAAGAAGAAACATAGCGAATCTTGAAAACTTCCTTGAAACTTCCCCAAGAAACCACTTCTTGGTTAGTGAACTTTGTGATCTTTGTTATCTTCCATCAATCCTTTGTGTCCTTGATGATATGGTGAGCACTATATAGGACATTTCGATCCTCATATTGCATCAATGCAAATGTCTCCTCCATGAAATCCACCTAATGCTTTGCCTTGGTCGAAGCCATCAAAACCATCAAATTACGGAGGTAGAAGCTTTAGGAAATATTGGATGGTGTCCTCCAATGCATGAGCTCGCTGGCCTTGTTGGTTCCCCGCAACTTTGATTATGTAGGTCTTGCTCTGCACCTCCTTTTGCACTTATGTCGCCCGTCCTGATGGTTAGCTGTAATCTCGGAGCCATCAACATTTTTACATATCATAAGAACATACATGATCAATATCAATCATGAGTAAATAGTGAGACCTTACATTAACTTAACTTTAGATGGAGTTTCAACTGCTCATGATGATTTGCACATAGAACTTTAGATTAATGAGACATCAAGAGAGTCTCAACTTTAGGCTCTAACATCTAACTATAACAACCAGAAAAACACACCATCCCATGTAGCAAAATGCCCTCTTGGAGACACTTTGACATCTATGCTACTCTATAACTATAATGTTTGACTATTTGACTAGTCAAAGAAAGTGCATAATAAAATAAAATTTAAAACTCTTTCATAACATGTGAAAGTATTAATTCAATAGTAAATACTCAATGTCTCCAAGACTAAACCATGACTAAGCATAATATTAAGAATTACAACTCAATAGATCATAAACGAGAAAAGACATCTAAACCAAGGACCATAATCCATGTGCAAACTGCATCCATCACGAGCACTAGTCACCGCACATGGCAACGACTAGCATATCTATAGATCAATCACATGCAGGTTCCAAAACATAGTAGGTAATTTTTCGTGAGTTGTTGATGCATGCAAAAAGCGTCATGCATTTCACATAATTTTTATATCATTTTGCGCATTTCATGCGTGTTTTCAATTTATTTATGATTGATTTGTGCATAAAAATCTCTATTTTTTCATGTTTTCAAGGTTAAAGGAGACATTTCGGTCACCAAATCAACATCATAGCTAATTCGCGGCCGTGAGAGGAAAGTCTAACGGCTGCTACAGAACAAGAATGAATCAACACTGAGCTCATGACCGCGAGACACAATCTCACGGGTGCGACAGAGGAGCTTGCAATGGATTCGAAGACCATCACGGGCGTGAAGAGCCTATCCACGACTGCTATCGAAGGACAACTATGTTCATTAAAGAGCTCTTCACGGGGCACGACAAGATTATTCACGGTTGCTACAAAAGCTATCAATCTACTGTGCTGAATATTCATGGGCCTTAACTCCATTTCGCGGTCATAGCGATGACTATTTCTACGCGATTTATGGTCGTGAGGTCATATTCACGGGTCGTTAAACACGTCGTCGCCCCTGTTTGACACGTGCACTCTCCGAAAGCCTAGAAACTTGGGCCAGAGGATATGAATATTACATAGGGTCTTTTGGAGAGGTGAAACCATGTGTTTGGTCGTACCTTATTTCTTAGAGAGAGTGGGATGCTGCCCGAGTCGCAAGGGAAATCAAAAGAAACCTGCACAACACCATTTTTTGTATTCTTCTTACTTGTAATCTAATTTAATGAATTATGTGTATTTTCTCCATTCTTTGAAGTAATTATCATTAGAATTTTGTTTATTTCATCATCTATTGTGGATATTCTATATTTTCGTTGATTTAGTGGAACTTTTTCGATAATTTTCATTGTTGACCTTAATGTTTTCTATCTGAGATGATTTTCTGCATATGTGATGTTTATCTGAGAGGAAGGGTTGTGCATGTTAGTTGTCCTATGTTAGGATTGGTTTAGGTTAAGCTTTCACATGAAAACCATAGTCTAAAGGGAAATCGAAAGAGAACTAGATTGCATAGTCGTATGAGAGAAATTGAAAGAGATCTCATATTTGTAGGGGAAATTGTTAATGCGTTAAGATCTAAATTATAAGGGATTAAAAATTGAGAGGATTAATCTTTGTGCAGTCTAGAACTTATTAATTAATTCAAGCCTGGAACATGGTGGATTAACACTAGAGAATTCCCATTGCTAGAATAGAAATCCATTCTCTCTCAAATCTAGGAAATCTTGAGTATAGTGGTTGAGATAAATGGTTGCTCTTATCTATTGATCTTATTATCATTGACCTAGCCTATGATCATTTATTTTGTTTTATTTTAGTTTATTTTTTTTTCTTTTTAAAATAAAACTCAATTTTCACCACAATTAAGTATTACTTGCACAACTAGTATACTTGCTATTCCATTTGTGCATTTTTTTTCGCATCAAGTTTTTGGCAATGTTGCCAGGGACCTGAATATCATTTCTAAACTTTTTCTTAATTGAGTTTTATCACTTTTTTTGTTAATTTCCTTATTTGTGATTATACAAACTTTGAGAATAAAGAACATATCACAACCTGGACACTGAGTCTTCTTCAGGAAGATCCATAGCAAAATGCACCACAAGAAACTCAATGGTTCTCTTCTGTTTGATCATGAGATCAAATGCACATTGTGCCACAACCGAAGAAGTAATGCAAATACCGTGACAATGGTAGATAATAATCAGTTGGTTGATCCTAATGGAGGAGACAATCATGTTGTCGTTCCTCTAGTCCAACCCGCCTACAAACAATGAAGGATTATACACTCTGTCAATTACAGGAGAGACCATGGGGCATCACTATCCTCAAGTGGATGCCAATTTTTAGATATAATATGACACATTACAGATGGTGCAACATGAGCAGTTCACGGGAACACGAACGAAGATCCCTTAGGCCATGTTCGCAAATTTATGTGGCTATGCTAGACATTCAATTTCAATGGTGCGTCAGAAGACGCGGTTATATTAAGGTTGTTTCCCTTCTCGTTAAGGAGGAAAGCATCTACATGGTTGTCAACAATCCCTACCGGTACCATCACGACGTGGGAGGAGCTGAAGTGGGCATTCTACAAATAAATATTGCCCTCTCCAGAAAGCGATGAGGCTTATCTCTGAATCCAAGTCGTTCTTACAGCATGATCCTAAATCGATGCACGAAGAATTGGTCATTTCAAGGAGTTAGTTCCAAGAATTCACTAGAACAAGACAACACTTTATGAACAAATTCAGGCATTCTACCATCAACAAGGTCGACCAAGTGACCTGTGACTTCTGTGGCGAAGGACATCCTAATCATGAGTGTTCTAATGGAGCTATTACCATGCAGCAATAGATGGAGCAAGCTAAATATAATGCTAATTTTTACACAAACAACAATGCAGGCAGCTCCGGTTTTCATCCTGGTCTTAGGATGAACCCGAATTATTCTTTTGTTAATTGTCCGCAGCAGAACCCTCTAGTTTGCAGCCCAAGAGCGAAAGCAGAAGAACAACTATGGTGGAGTCCAAGTTCGACAACTAGGATGCTGCAATAAAAATATCTAGAGACACAAGTGAGAGCGAACATACTTTCTCGAAGACAACCTGAATCACTGGCAAGTGATATTGAGAAGAACCTCAAGGAGCAACCCAAGGCTAGCACTAGCATGGATAACCCATAATCAGTCCTAGGGAACAATCAAGCTAGAGACTGTAAACTAGAACTATTCTGCCTCAACCTTTAAACTTTCCTCTTTAGCTTTCTCTTTTATTCTTCTAGAAGATTCTACTTTGTTATGCTTAATCAGAATTTTGTTTGAAACTGTTGGAAGTATCAAGGCCCGACCAGGCCATTAATCTTCTCTATTTGAATTCTTATTATTATCATACTATGAAAATATGGGTTGTGGTTGGACTTAACATTTCACAGGAGACCAATCGAGAGTCTGAAGAAACTCACGAGCAGTGAACATGAGTTCATGACCAATAAAGAATATTGCAGCTCCACCTAATGTCACGACCCTGAAAGGTCAGTTCACGGCACATACAGAGACGTAGTTTTGCAACTTCATCCTAATGCGACCATGAACTAGAATATTAACGACTGCTACAAAGAAGGAGAAATATACATGCAATTTCATGGGCCGTGAACCCTTCTTCACAGTTGCGACTGAATGCGTAGTGAGGCCATAAATTTTCTCGGTCGTGAATGCAGCTTCATAGACCATGAATATGTGTGTATTAATGAATTCTAACTATTATTGCTTTGCAAATTCACGGCCACGATCGAGATGTAATGTCTATTTCATGCACGTCCTCCCACGATCATGATTGTTGGAGCATGATCGTGAAAGCTATTTAATGAGCGACTCAACATCGACACCTTCTCGCCCTAGCATCATGCTGCAACCTTGAAGACTGACAAATCCTACTCCTCTCGGCGCCCCTCTCCACCTCTGTCATCTCCTCCGACGAAGAGCAGCATCTGCGGCATCCACCAATGATGAACTCGCCAATGCGACCGCTGCAACTTTCCTCCGACGACAAGCAAGACTGATGTCCAACATCGACGGGCACCCTAGCGTCTGAACACCTCTTGTTTCCTCCATTTCCATCAACGTTGCTACTCTTGATGATCACTGTCGGTGAAGAGGAAGAGAGAAGCGTGCCATAGACTACTTCACAGACTATGATGACTATCATCACGGTCGTGAATTTTGCCCTAAAGCCTTAAAATTAAGGACAAAAACTATGGAACCCTAACATGATGGGGTCGATAAATGTGAAGTCATTAAACTCTTAGATGTTCGATTCATTTATGCAAACTTGAATAGAGAATGAGTTAGTCCTGCCCAAGTTGTACCTAAGAAGAGAGGTATTATTATCATGGAAAATGGTGAAGGTCAGTACATCCCCTCTAAGCCCATTACAAGCTGGATTATGTGCATTTTTCTCAAAAGCTTTACAAATATACTTTGGAAGACCATTTTCCCCTATCCTTATAAACCAAATGTTAGAATGACTTATTTAACATGAATATTTTTATCTTCATTGTTTCATATTCTTGCACATTTCTATTCATCCTAATGGCCAAGAGTAGTTCACTTTTACCTATCCTTATGCACCTTTTCCTATAAGAGGGTGCCCTTTGGATTATGTAACGCATCTACTACATTTTAAAATTGTATGATGTCAAAATATTAAGGAGATTTTTACGGATTTCTTTGTCTTTAGATCCTTCCTTGAATTTTGTCTAATGAATTTGGATCAAGTTTCACAGAGATGAGCAGGCAAAGGTTTTTTCTCAATAGGAGAAATGTCACTTCATGGTGTAGTAAGGAATGTACTTGAATATATCATCTCAAACAAAAGCATTGAATTCAATCGAACTAAAGACAAAGTGAATTAACAAGAAGCTCCCACCGCCTATGAATGTCAAAGGCATAAGAAGCTTACTTTGACATATGGTTTTTAACCAAGTTCATTTAGACTTCTCCAAAATTGTGAATCCATTGATGCAGCTTTTGCATAAGGATATCAAATTATGACAACAAGTGTCTAAAGAATTTGAGATGTTCAAGATCACACTCGCCTCACCCGATCTTGAAGACCCCAAAATGGTCACAACCATTCCAAATCATGTGTGACACCAACTACTCCACCATTGGAGCTATCCTAGGAAAGATGATTGATAAAGTATGCCATGTGAGATATTATGCAAGTTGCACATTGTATCCAGAGCAGTTTAACACCACTAAAAATGAGCCCATTATGGTGGTGTATGCAATAATTTTTTTTTTACATTATTGCCTTCTGTCAAAAGTCATTGCCCACATAGACCATTAGATTTTGAGATACCTTCTTCAGAAGCAAGATGCTAAACTCCGACTCATTCGTTGGATTCTATTTCTTCAAAATTTGATTAGGTGACATGAGATAAGAGTGGAAAGAAGAATCTTGTGTAGATCACTTCTGAAGATTTGTTTTCAATCCAAAACTACCATCTCAAGCAACTCTCCCACCTGTGACAAAGCATTTCAGGTGACCCATATGATTTAACGAAGTCATCTCAATCTATATCATAGCTATCAATGATACTTACCCAAATTAGCATCTTTACAAAATTTTATATCAATCACCTTTGTTTTTTGACACCATGAACTATCTTGTAGGCAAAGTGAGCCCAACAAGGATTGCACTTAAGCCAAGAAAGTGCTTCTACTCTAAACTCAGGTATTTCTATAGGGATGATCCCTTTAACTTCCAGAAGTGCGTCGATGGAATTTTTCAGAAAGGTGTACCCAATGAAGCTATACCATAAATAATTGATGAATGTCACTAATCATCGTATTGTTAACACAAAGTGCACACGAACTCCTGATACTTTGGTCAAGTTTCTATTGGCCTACGCTATTTGAAGATGTGCATAATTTTGTGATTGTCTATTATTGGTCCGAAAGAAATGGTAATAGTTCAAGAAGGCATGAGATGCCCTTCAATGACATACTCAAATTTGAACTATTCAATGTACTGGTGCCGATGAACTCAATGATCCAAACCGATCCAATCTCAATTGGGTCGGATCAGATCGTTGATCGAGTCGGACCTGAACATAATCCGATCGCCAAAAGGTCAGGTACGAGTCTCAATTTTTCAAACCCGATCAACCCGACCCAACCCGATGACCGAACTTTTAAGTATCCTTTTATTAATTTGTACCAATTCGTTCTTGATAAAAAAATATATTACTTTAAAATGAAAATATATTAAAAATTTATAGTTTATATCCTTCAAAATCATTACAAACCTTTAAAAAAATATATTTCTTTCTTTTTCTAAAATATAATTGATATTAAATACTATAAAAAATAATTAAAAATATATGAAAAAATTCAATCGGATAAATCGATAATCCGACCCGATCCAACCCGACCCAATGGAGATCTGGTTGGATCGAATTCGATGACTAACTTGTCATCAACCTGACCCAACCCAACCCGAACAAAATCAATCGGGTTGGATCGGATTTGGGTTCGGGTGGGTTCAAACCCGACCCGTGAACACCCCTAATTCGATGTATGGGGGAACAATGATATACATCGATGTGCGAACTATTAACAAACAAAAAATGCTAATAAGTGCAATATTGATAAAGTAATAAAATGTAAGAGTAAAGAGTTGTCATTCCCATGATAAATTAATTTAATTAACTATCTAGTTTTAGGGGCTAATAGGATTTAACATTGGGTTGTGATAAAATGGTTCAAAAAATAAAATAGAAGAAAAATAAAAAAATCTAAAGATGCCTAGGACCTTATGATGAGAGATAAAATTAGGAACATACTTATATAACCTCTACAGTAAATTGATTTTAGAGATGGTAAAATATTTATTTCTCAGTTGGATTAGGAACACCTAATATATGAGCTCTCATTTTAGATAGAATGAACTATCTTAATTTGACTAAACTAAGTATTCCACTCTATCTCTACTCTCAAATATACTTAGATAAAATACACTAAGTTGTGATTCCTAAATTATTGGAGTGTTCATTATAAGTTTAATCCAATACACCACAAATCATAACACTCTCCTCCGACTCTTCTAGGATACGACATTTATTGCTTCAATATAGAAGTTAACAATCAGGTATATAGTAATCTTGAACTAATAGAGGAAGTGTCAAAGTCAATTAATTAATTAAACAAAACTAAACAAAAGTAATGCATTCAACAATCATGTTAATTCAATATAATCAAGAGGGTCCAATAGCTTGCCTAGAAGTTACCAATATTATAGAGAATTGATAGATAAAAGATAGATAAATCTATCATTTGGTCTATCATGTTGCTTCTATCATGGGTCGTTACAAATATGTCATGTACTCTTACAAGTATATTTAATAACCCATTAAATTCATTACAATCCATTACAACGTCATTGATTTTCCATTATGGCTTTATTTTGACTCTGTTTGGAGTGCAGTTTTCTCCGATAGCTTCATTGCTACTTCATCGTTTGTTCTAGACAACAAAAATAGAAAACTCAAGTAGATATATTTATGACTCAAAGAAATAAAAACCAAATTAAATGATGCATGCCATGACAAAATTAATTAAATAAAATACATAAATATATGTTGGATTATGCAAGAATTATATGTCCTTTTCCCAACTTAGGAAGAAACAAATGCATACTCGCCATAGACGACAATGTCTCAAAGTGGATAAAGGCCAACACAACTGAAGCCTTTGACATAAAGGAAGTGCAGGAATTATTTAATGTCATTTTCCCATATTTGGTGTACCCAGCGATGGAGGAAAACTCCTCCCCCTCAAAGGCACCTCTTAAACATGTTCGTCAAGCATGACATCATCCATAAAGTAACTATGGCCTATTGTTCACAAGCCAGTTGGCATGTTGAAATGACTAATCGTCGGATCAAAGCTATCTTGAAGGAGGTCATTGCGAGGTCAAGGATTGAAGTTTTTGACTTTACAAAGCATTCTTGGCATACACACCGTATATACAAGCAACTTTAAGTAGCAACCCTTATTGAATTGCTAACAAGAAATCTCACCATTTATCTATTAAATTGTAGCATTCGACATATAGGGCAATCAAGAAGATAATATTTGATCTAGATTTTGCTAAAAAAAAGAATAATGCACCAACTTGCTAAGTTGGAGGAACTACATCTTGAAGCATATGAGAAAGCTAGGATATACAAGGAACAAACAAAAATATGCCACGACAAGATGATCCTTAATTGAGATATTAAAGAAGGTGATATAGTTCTATTATTCAAATTGCACTTCAAACTATTTCTAGAGAAGATAAAGACTCACTGGAATAGACCATTCATGATCACAAAGGTATACAACTTTGCAACAGTGGAGCTCATGAACACCAAAGAACTAAGGAGAGTGTGATTTTATGGAATATAATATTTCTTGAAATGATGACATTCCATGGAATATGATTCTATGGAATAATATTCGTAGAAATCTAATATTACCATGTTTGGTTCAGTGTTGAAATCTACTAAAAGTAAATTTGATTTTACAGCTTATATGAAAATGGGAGAAAATTAAAGAAGAGATGAGAATTATGTGAGAGCAAGTAAGAAAAAAGTGAGATATTGTAGGAGGAGAAAATGAAAAAAATAATGAGAGAGAAAGTTATGATGTTAAAGGAAAGATAAGGAAAATATTATAGGAGAGAAAAACATGAAATACTACAAAAGGGGGAAATTTGGAGGATAGAGAAATTTATAAAATTATATTATAGGAGAGAGAAAATAATAAAATTGGAGGAAATAAAAATTTATGACATAAGATTATAGGAAAAAGAGTGTGAAATATTATAGGAGAGAGAAAGTAAGGTCTTACATAAGCCATTAGAGGAGAGAGAAAGTCTATTATTATATATGTGAGAAAAATGAGAAATTAAAGGAAAGAGAAGGTTACGAGATTAGATTTTAGGAGAGAGAAAGTGAAATATCATAGGAGAGAGAAAGTGGGATATTACAAAAAAGAAAAATGAGAAAATTGAAGGAGAGAGAAAGTTACGAGATTATATTATAGGAGAGAGAAAATAAAACATTATAGGTGAGAGAAAGAGAAATATTATATGAAAGAGAATGAGAAAAATGGAGGAGAGAGAAAGTGAAATATTATAGAAAAGACATAATGAGATAATACAAGAGAGAAAAAAATAGAAAATTAGAGGAGAGAGAGAGTTATGAGATTAGATTATAGAAAAGAGAAAGTGAGTTATCAGATGGGAGAGAAAATTAAATATTATATGAGAGAGAAAATGATGAGGTAGAAAGAAAAAGAAATTAGAGAAGAGAGAAAGTTATAATGTTAGAGAAAAGAGAAAGGAGAGTTTATAAATGAGGAAATATTGATATTAGAATAGAGAGAAAAATGAGAAGTTCATGTAATTTTTCTTGTTTTTTTAACGACGAAATAAATTTTCTAAAGAAATAGGATTTTAACTTGTAATGTAGGTAATCTAAAATATTACCACACTTATTAGAAGGAATGAAATTCCTTTTATGAATATCATTCCAAGGGGAAATGTATGATTCCTAAATAGATTACTAAGTTAATCAATTCAAATATAGGAATATAACATTCTTATATGCATTCCAAGGAATGTTACAAAGATAACACCAACAAAACACACTCTAAGTATTATCGACAAGTATTCATCACAACCCATGTAGGCTATCATAACTTGGCAAACCTTCTTGTGGCAACCCTCTCACCTGAGATGAATGGATCATGACCGAAGGAAGTATAACCAAGGACTATAACCAAAGATGATGACTAGGAGGAAATCCAAGAATAAACTTTTTTTTTATTTGTTTTTACAAGACTACAAGAGCACCAAGACTCTAGCACGTGGGTGATACTACATGTTTCTACCCCAAGGCACATCAAAATAGGATGACTTCAGGAGCATAGTAACATGATACACATTTAATTTGGTTCCATTAATCATCATTTTGTAGGGATGCTTGGCACAAACAAGATGGTAGTTTG
>LTAE01012562.1:2687-13671 GCA_001647135.1 Pontederia paniculata
GGGGGGGGGGGGGGAACAATGGCCTCTCCAATTTTTTTTATATTTTTTTAAAAATATTAAATTAAATTGATCAATTTTCATTGCTTATAAATAATATTTAAATACCTTAAATTATTTACTTATGATATTTATAAGTTTAATCTTGTAATTAACTTTATTTTATTTAACTTCAAGGATATCGTGGTCACGTACATATTAAAAAGAAACCTATCAGACCCATTATTTAACGCTAGAATTATTTATTTCTACTATCATTTTCTCTGTCCAAACACTTTTTCCGAAAAAAAATTTCGCACTTAAAGTAGTTATTGACACTAATTCTTATCAGCTAAGTCAAATGAGTTCGAAGTTGTCTTATTAACAGTTATTTTGTTCTTCCTAAGAAAAATCTATTATTATTCCTTCACAGTTTTGAGAAGCTGCTTTGGTGGAAATGGCCCATTGTACATACATCACTAAAATCCTTTATCTGTGTATGCACTTTTCAATGTCTATGTAGACTACTGCTGCATAGTTTGATTCACAAGGTTGAAGACGCTGTTTCCAATGCTTTTCAGTTTTATGCTATATAAACTCTCAAACAAATATTTCCCGTATATAAATTTTTAAGTAAGAATTTTCTAAGTTTTTCCTGTTTATGTTTGAGTGCCTCATTTTGTTAAGTTTAGTTGTTGGAGAATCTATAAGAAGGTTCTGCTTTCTTGCCTATAAGTGGTATTTTATTTGGTAATATCTTGCTGGATTCTGCAATGTTTGTTCTGGGTGATTCTTGCACCTTGATTTTTTTTCACCTAAGAATCTTGATTCTTGCATGTTAATAATTTACCCTTAAGAATCTTAATTTTCAAGTTGACATGATATAAAGAACATAAATCCATGAATATGGAGTTAACTTTAGTATGTAGATTGAGAAATAAATCTATATGGAGTAACTGTACATCTGTATGGAGATGCTAACAAAATCATTGATCTACTGGCTAAGTTCCATGATGACATGATTTTTTCTGAAGGACACCATTCTTCCTCCTTTCATATTTCAAGCTATGACATTTCAGGATCTTTTGATGATAGATACAACTAGTTGTTTTCTTTTTAAAAGACAACTTGTCATTTTGCCTCTTCATTGTATGTCATTTTCGTGTGTTGTTTAATAAGGTTCTTTGTAGTTTCTTGAGGGGGAAAAAGGATGACTAACCAAAGTGCTTAATCATCCAGAAATTTTATTTCATGGATATATATGAAAATTTACAAAGGTGCCGAATGAGAATTGATAGAGTTACAAGAAATATCTTCTATAAATTGTTTTTCCAATCTCTGGATAGTGCTTGGCTGTGGAGAATGATGTTCTCTATGTAGCAGCGGACACCTGGAAGATTGCAGCATTCCGTTGTAGCCATATTGCCCATAGCACAACAAATATCATGGACAGTTCTTTCCTAGATCGATAGACTGCAATACCACCTTGTGTCCCTCCATTCTGAATGCTATTTCAAAACTCCTCTTGATGTATCCATCTAATGTGTGCACAGCTCTGCACCTCACGGTATATTCAGCAACCAAAAAAAGATGATTTGTGTCTTCATCCACATCATCACATAAGCTGCATGATTTTGGTTCGTTTTACCACTTAGCTCGATAGCACGGAGTGAGGATCCTTCTTCGCCTTACAAGCCACATAAAGATCTTGATCTTTACTGGAGCCCTGGCATGCCAATTAAGTCTACAGTCCACATCCAGTTCACTATCCCGCACCATATTTGGGTTCCTCAGTAAATTATATGCTTGCTTGACATTAAATGATCCCCAAGACCAAGACCAGCCATTCCTCTATGAATTGTTAGGCAGGAAAGGGCTGATCAGATCTAATAGACCCAACAGATCCTGAAAACATCTATCAGACAGATTTGAAGAGAAACAAAGAGTCAGCACCCCTGCCCATTGTTCATTGGGTCTATCCAAGTCTTAGGCAAGGTGGCCTCTCTACTCTCTATCCTTGTGCAGTGGAATAAACGTGGCGATAGATTTGAAAGTGAGCCAGACAGGTGCCATTCCTCGGTCTAGAATGAGAACGATCTTTCAACACCAATGCCGATTGTGATTTGGGGCTTCAGCCTTGTGATGCTTTTGGCAATATCATTCGGGATATAAGATGCGCCATTAGGTGAATTCAGTCTTGTCTTCCAGGCCATCGAGATTCCATAAATGATAGAGAAAGCCAAGGAGAAGAGGTCCTCTTTGGGGTCCAAGAAATGTCATTCCCATTTACATAATAATGCTTCATTCATGGCTTTGATGTCAAGGATCCCCAGCCGCCCCCCTTCTTGGGCCAACAGACCTTCCACGAGACAAGGCAGGTACCTTTCGTATTTGAACTGGAGTTCCCCTAGAAAATGTTCCATCTTAGACCATCAATTTTGTCTCTCACCTTCTTAGGCATAAGCCAGACCAACATGAAATAGGTGGGAATTGCCGAGAGAACCGAGTTTACCACGATGAGTCTTCCTCCACAAGATAATGTTCTAGCATGCCAAGCCGTCAACCTCTGTACCATCCTTCTCGTAATCGGACACCAATCTCTTGATCTAATTCTACCATCCGATGGCGGTAGGCCTAAATACTGCAGAGGCAAACTTCCCAGGGGAGTGCGCAGCTCCACCATGCAAGCATGAATCTCCTCATCAGCCAGTCCGAAGGGAATAAAAGAGGATTTTAATTAGTCACTGTCAGCCCAGAGAAGTCCTGAAACAGTTATATTAAGATAGCAATCTTTTCAGCTGCAGCTGTGGAACCTTCAATAAAGAGTAGTATATTATCTGCGTATTGAAGGATAAAACAAACATTGAGAGATCCATGGGTGAAGAGAATCCAGATATTAGATTTGCACCGCATGAAGAGTAAGTCGCCACAAGCAAAGCATCAGCCGCAATCACAAAGAGAAGAGGAGCCAAGGACATCTCTGTCTCATCGCATGTTGCGGCTGAATCCAGCCTCACTCCGCTAAGCCATTGATAAGGACAAAAAAATGAGGTGGGGATGCATCTCTTCGTCCAACTGATCCAAAATCCGGGAAACCACCCACCTTCATTGTTCTCCAGAGGAATTTTCAGTCTATGAAGTTCTAGACCTTTGTGAAATCAATCTTCCAGATAAAACCTTTTTTTTATCCTTCCTTCTCCATCACGAAATAATCTCAGATGTCAAAATGTAACTATCCGTCGACTGGACCGGTAGAATAAGATCATCCATCACTGTACATAATCTGTTTGCCCAGTAGTCTGATAAGTCCTCCAGAGGTGTCCTCTTTGGAATAAGAAATAAGTAGAAATGATTCAATCTCTCAAAGCTGCTATTACCCTCAGAATTCCTAATATTTGCATGATATTATTCTTCAAGAGAGGCCAGAACTTGTGGAAGAACATCACTTGAAAACCATCCGGAACCTGGAGCCTCCCCTTTCAGATTCTTCAAGGCCTCCCAAACCTCTCCTTTGGAGAAGGGCACAGTCTGAGGGAGCTTCGGGTCCTCATTTAAATTGTTCACGTCATGCCCCATCTATTAAGTTAATTTGTTGTCTATTTTGTTGCTACAATGTTTGCTGATTTTATTTTGCTCAAGTTTTTTATCTGACTAAATTAAACATTGGCGAAGTATATGCTTATTTTGATGAAAATGTTTTCCTATTTAGTTACATGAATGTAATCTTTTTTGTGACTGAAAAATTAGGCTAGAAAGAGAAAATGAGCTATCTTTTCTAGGCAAGAATTTATTTTTGTTATCATTAATCTTCTTTTATGTTTCCATGATAATTTTCTTGATACATGACGAATGCTTCCCGTATGAATATATTTAATCAAACAATGATGAAGATTGAAAGGCCTACCTTTAGTTGGATTGCAGCTAGTTTAATTTTTTTGTTGACATTATTTTGACGTGATGTTTCTTCAGCTTTGCAACCTCCAAATTTATGGAAACGTCGACTACCAGGCTTCCTGACTTTCTGTTAGAGCTTGCAGCCGTCCAGTGCACCTTTGCTATATTGCAATTTCAAATTATTTTGGATGTGTTTTTTCAATTTGAAATCAGTTTTCAACTAAAGTTGCCCTGTTTACTGGTTTTGCAATTGCTACTGTTGGTAAGATTTTGCACTATTTAAATTTCCTTCTTAACTTTGACAAACTGAAAGTGCATTAGAACAAACAAAAATACTTCTTTAGTTACAACATCTTTTAAACTCAATACTGGAAGCCCACGATTATATTTCGTTGACAGGTGCATTCTAAGTTACAAGTCGTAGTTTTCATAATTAAGTGATCATCTGGCCTTAAAGGTTTTTTTAATATTATATATTTTATGTTTTTTCTAAAGTTAATTTTAAAATTTCGTTTATTTTTTTAAAAAAACTTGCTTGGTTTTAAAACTATGATTGTCGTATTTCAAGAAAAAGAAAGTCTTTTGATAAATACTTTTAGTTATGAGAAAAGAAAAGTGACGGAGAAAGAGTCAGCAGAGGGAGAAGAGATTGAGGGAAAGGATACGACACAGAAAAAGGAGAAAAAAAACGTTGGGAAAAGTAAGAAATTTGGTGACTTATGGGGCTTGGCTCAATCTGAAAATTATGGTCAATCTCGATGGTATTTGGTTTTAAGATTCAATGACCAAATATGATATACTTCACATAACATAGTATTTTTATTGGATAATTTATGTGTATCAGTATAATCCTCCATGTGTAAAATAATCAAGGTTGCAAGATATAGAAGTAAAAAAACGTACAATATTTGGTAGGCACTAGTAAACTTTGAGACTACCTGTGCACACTGTCTTATTTATATTACATTTTATGTTTTAATTCTCTCTCCTAATATCTTGCGGAAAAGTTTAATGATCTTAACAAATCATTATACTATTTTTTGATTCTATGATGGCATTATAATTTAATAATATTTTTTCGTTATTTTTTAAATTTTTACTGAATTATTGTGAAATTTCATAATTTACTCTGAAATATAAATTAGGTAGAAGTTAGGTCGAAACTTTTTTTCTATCGAACAACTCAATCCTATCGCTTGATTTTTGTTGTTAGTATCTTTTATTTATGAAATGAAATATTAAAAAAATAAATGAGACTCAGAGTCGAGCTGGTTTGCTTGTGGGCGTGAAGAATTGGCGAGAGCTCACCGTGCATGGGAGACTTCACATAGAGCTCGTTGCATGAGCTGCACAAGAGACGTCACACGACGAGCTCGCCAACAGGAGGAGCATGCGCAAACAGAAGGAGAAAGATTTCTTTAATTCTTTAACTCTCAATTGTAAAGCTGATATTTAATAAATAAAAACAAATAAAACTAAGGGTAACTAATGGACAGATGGATTAACATGTATGAAGACAACTTTAAAATTAGTTGTGACGAACCTAAGTATGCGTTCAGGGATTCAACCCCTCCAATTTCAATGTGCTTCGTTCGAGCATGAAATACTGAATTTGTTGTAAGATCTGTTGCTCTAATATTATCACACCAAAAGACATGATGAACAGGAGAGCGAATCCCAAGTTCACCAAGAAGAGAGCAGATCCAAATCAATTTCGTAGTAGCATCTGCAAGTGCACGATACTCTGATTCAGTTTACGATCGAGATATTGCACGTTACTTTCAGGCAGCCCAAGAGATGAGGTTTGTGTCCAAGATAGATTGTGTGACCGCCAATAGAACGCCGATCATCAGGGGAGCCTGCCCAATCTGCATTAATGAATGCATGTAACAGGAGAGTGCTATTGTGAGACAAAAGAAGTCCAAAAGTTGAGGTGGCGGTCAAGTATCTCAAGATACATTTAATAGCTAACCAGTGAGATGCTGTAGGAGCATGCATATTGTAGGATCACTTGGCACCAAGAGAGGGGGTGAATTGGTGTAATAAAATTTCAAATCAATTTTACAATAAAAACGCAGAAGCTCAAAATTGATTTATCGCAAAGCTCAAGTAGTAAGTTCTCAATCAAGAACAAGTGCAATAATGATATGAGAATGCATGATGATAAGTAAAGCACGTAAGAGAGAAATGCAAACTCAAGACATGGATCAAGTTGTTGACGAGGTTCAACCCCAACTTGCCCTACGTCCCCGCTCCAACTTCTCGAACTCGAGACCATTGGAGATCCACTAGCACTTCTTTTCAACTAGGGAGAAAAACTCCTTTACACCACACCACCTTTTCTCCGCTTCGATAGGCCAAATGGTGATTCAGGTAGAGGACAAAAAGACGAAGATCCAGTGGAGGCAACGATTCCGTCAGACATGGCTCCAGGAGGGTGACGCCAATACCAACCTTTACACCACACCACCTTTTCTCCGCTTCGATAGGCCAAATGGTGATTCAGGTAGAGGACAAAAAGACGAAGATCCAGTGGAGGCAACGATTCCGTCAGACATGGCTCCAGGAGGGTGACGCCAATACCAGATTCTTCCACCTATTTGCGAGCAGTCGACGCAGGTCCAACAAGATCGACCAAATTGGGATCCAGGGGCAACCATCACCGGTCACGCGCAGATTGGAGAAGCCATTGCCACACACTTCAGGGCGTCCTCGAGGCGCCTTCCTCCACCAAGATGGCGGTGGTTGACGGGGGACCTGCCTCACTTATCTGATGATTATATCTCATCTCTTTCGCAGGCTATCGAGGAGGAGGAGGAGGTCGTGCAGGCCCTGCGAGACCTGAACGACGAGGGTGCGTCTGGTCCGGATGACTTTTCAGTTTTCTTCTACAGGGAGTTCTGGACCATCCTGAGGACCAACGCCATGGCCAAGGCTTCGAACGCTTGAACCGATTCTTACTCTTCATGTTACCCAAGCGCACACCTGCAGAGGAGATTGGAGATTTTTGGCCGATTGCCTTGTCCAACGCCATCTATCTCATCGTGGCTAGGACTCTGGCAAATCGGCTCTGGGACGCGCTCAATGACCTAGTCCACCCAGTCCAGTCAGCCTTCATCAGTGGCAGGTCCATCATAGACAGCTACACCATCATGTCGGAGATCATTGCAGCATGGCAGCGTATAGGAAGACGAGGCTTCCTCTAGAAGGTGGATTTCTCTAAAGCATATGAATCAATCTCATGGTCTTTCCTGCGACACTCTATGTAGATTCGCGGATTTCCACCGACGTGGATCTCTTGGATGAAGAGATGTATCACCACAGTCTCTTTCTCCGTCCTCGTCAATGGATGGTCGGCGGGAGAATGGGTGCAACCCCAACTCGGGGTTCGACAAGGATGCCCCTTGGCACCCATGCTTTTCGTACTGGCTGCGAACGCTCTCGCTTGGTGTACCTTCTTCGCATGTAGCTCAGGTCTTTTGAGAGGCTTCACCTCAGGACATGACAGGGACAACTTGATTCCACTTCTATAGTATGCGGACGACACTTTATTTTTCATCGAGGGCTCAATCACAGAGGCACGACAGACGACCTTCATGGTGGAGTTGTTCGGGTTGGCGTCTGGACTGCAGATAAATCATACCAAATCATTATTCATCTCCTTTGGTATGACAGAGGAAGAGACAACTATATGTGTTGAGGAGCTGAGCACACCCAGCAGTACACTACCTATTACTTACCTTGGCTTGCCCCTATTAGACAGATACATATGATCCCGTGGATGGACACCAGTTATTGAGCGTATGGAGCACATATTACAGGGTTGGAATTCTAGGTTGCTTTCGCGAGGTGGTCGTCTGGTGCTGCTCAAATCAGTTCTCTTATCGCTCCCTACATACTACATGTTTGTGTTGCGGATGCCGGCACTAGTGGAGCGCTACATGAACACGATAAGGAGCAGATTCTTTTGGAGAGGCACTGGAGCAGATATGTCAGGGATACACTTGGTGGCGTGGAGGGAGATTTGTCGGCCAGTGGCAGATGGAAACCTCGGGGTTCGGAATCTATGGTGGACTAATCGAGCTCTTCTCGCCCGGTGGGTGGGCCGGATCATGGGACCAGGCCGGGACATATGGTGTATAGTTTTTATGCATGTTACGGTCGAGATCTATCATGGGAGTCTCGACCCCGTCTCCCGCGTGGGGCCTCACCCTTTTGGCGGGGAGCATCTATGATTCTCCCTCAGATGAGACCTTTCTTCCATGCTTCATTGGGCTTTAGGACTGATTTTCTGTTCTGGAATCATGAATGATTTCCTGGTGACACATCATCGGTTTCCTTCCCCCGGCTGGTGGCGCTCTCAACACTCCCGAAGGCAACGGTAAGCGAATTTTGGACAACACCAGATATGGCAGGAGGTGGGAGGTGTATATCATGGGAGTCTCGACCCCGTCTCCCGCGTGGGGCCTCACCCTTTTGGCGGGGAGCATCTATGATTCTCCCTCAGATGAGACCTTTCTTCCATGCTTCATTGGGCTTTAGGACTGATTTTCTGTTCTGGAATCATGAATGATTTCCTGGTGACACATCATCGGTTTCCTTCCCCCGGCTGGTGGCGCTCTCAACACTCCCGAAGGCAACGGTAAGCGAATTTTGGACAACACCAGATATGGCAGGAGGTGGGAGGTGGACCCCACATTTTAGAGGGATACTATCTGATCAGCATTCTGAGGAGCTACTCAGACTACTCGTTCGGTTGTCGGGGCACCACCCAGTTGCATCCGGGACTGACAGTTGCTCTGGCTGCCGGGGCACTTTTCAACGAGAGGAGTCTACAAACAACTTCTTCCCAGGACCACAATTCCACACGACATCAGAGCATACACCATACACATTTGACGACCATGCACACCTCTCAAAGTCAAGATCTTCTCATGGCTGACGAGGCAGGCTTCTCACCGGGGCACACAAGGCGCAATGGGCACCTCAGGCGGACCACACATGTGTACTTTGCGCCTCAGCGGGGAGGAGGATGTTGCTCATCTATTCTTCACCTGTACCATTGCTAGGGAGGTGTGGTGGCACTTGGACTTCGTGGATATTGACACATCAGGAGTTAATAGTTTTTGGGGCTCGTTGCGAGGCCTTGGCACGCAGGGCGACCCATGGCGGTGACAGGTATGGGCATGGGCCATGGACACTACATGGGTAATTTGGCTTCAATGCAACTGTACGTCGTTTGAGGGGGAAAGATACTATATAGAAAATATTGTACATCACATAACTTTCTTACTTAGAGAGGGGCTTTGGCTAACACATGGCGTGCCTTTTTTGTTTTTGAGAGACTCTTTTTGACATTGCTCTCCATTTCATACATGTAAATTTTTCGCTTTTTACATCAATACAAATGGGTGATACCAACTGGTGTAGTCACCTTTCCCCTTTAAAAAAAAAGAGAGGTAAGATACACCTCTCTTACAAGGAAGCTCAATCTCACACTTTTCTTCGCTCAAAAGGCTATGTGTGAATCTTTCTTACAATGAAACCTTCAACCTCTCAACAGGAACAAAAGAATATACTCTCTTACAATATCTCTACAACAACTTCACACTCAAGAACAAGAGAGAAAAGAAAAGATTCAACAAATTGAGCTCAATAGACTTTTAAACTTGATTTTTCTTTGATGCTTATATTTTATTTGAAGCCTTAACTCATTCTATCCCTTTGGAAGCTCTTTTATAAGTGTCTTGTGGCAATATGACCGTTGCTTTCTTCTTGAGCAAAAAACTAGTCGTTGTAACTTCTTTCCAAATATACTCATTCACTATTATGGCCATAACTCTTCGCATAGATGTCCAAATGAGTTGATATTTGATTTTGTCGAAAGCTAACAAGATTATCTACAACTTTTTTATTCATGGATCGGTTCCAGATCTGACAGAAAGAAGGTCAAATATCTCGTTGAAGTTAGAATAATATTTTTTCAAGCTAAGGTCGGTCGACCGACCTTGTGTTAGGTTCAACCGGCTTTGATGAGTTTTTCAACTGACCTTCGTGGGTTCGACCGACTTCATGAGTTCTTTAACCGACCTTCATTTCTGACTTAATTTTGGATCAACCGACCTATCCAAGGTTCAAACAACTTTGATGAGCTCTTCAACCGACCTTCGTGAGTTCGAGCGACTTTTATATTAGGTTCAACTGACCTCTATTTTAGTCATAACTCTCTGCATAGATATCTGATTGATGCGATTTTTATTTCTTTGGAAAGATAAAAATATCTACATTTCATCTATTCATTGTTCAATCTAAATTAGATGGGAAGAAGGTCAAATATGAATGTAAAATTCAGTACATATAATTTTACTTTGAACTTAACAGATCTTCACCATTTCGTATATAACTTTTTATATAGATATCAAAATGAGAAGATTCTTGAACATATAGAAAGCTAACAGAAATAACTACAATTAATATATTCATGTCTCAACCCAGATCACAATGGAACATAGACAAATATTAAGTTGAACTTTGGTGCATATAATTTTAATTTGAAACTTCCACACACTTGTCCCATTTTAACATGCACGTTAATCTTTTCCAATATTTTCACAAGATTTTCATTATCATAAGAATATAAATATGACACTAAATCATAAAGTAATTTTTCAACAATCTCTCCCTTTTTGATGATGACAAACCACTAATATAAAACGTTCTAAGTAAAAAAGATAAACTTTAATATTTGGCATGTCAATGAATTTCTCTTAACTTTTCACTCCTCTTGTATTTTAGATGCACATGCTAAGTACAATATAATATCTCCCATTTCAGAAAATCTCCCCCTCAACTCATGCATATATTCAAAAACCATTCTCCCCCTTAGTTAATGCATGTATACAAGATATAACAGTAAGCATACTTAGCAATATAACTCATGCACTCAATATTCAGAAGTACTGATAACTGTATGCAATTTGTTTCTGAAATTTTCAATTAAACAAAATTATTCATTACAAACATTCAAGTTGAGGAAATCTGAAATGTTACAAACATTCTAACTAAGTTTCCTGATCCTTAGGAGCTGACTCTGTTAGATCCCTAGTAGCCCTAG
>LTAE01012563.1:0-13670 GCA_001647135.1 Pontederia paniculata
ATTCTCATCATCGAACGACCTCTCCAGTTTAGCTCTTTACTTCGATCGTCCCCTTTATTTCTTTGGTCGACCGTTCAACCTCTGATCCCTCTTCTCATGCATTTTGCTTCAATATTGGTCGACCACTCTATATTCTTAGGACGACCACTGCACACATGTAGTTTTTCTGAAATGTCTTTCGTGTGCATAGGTCGTTCATTCTTTTAGCTTTGGTCAACCTATCAACTTCTGAACTTGAAATATCCTTTTTCAGAAATCAGCTCAACAAGTTCATCAGTACAAACTAACTTCCCTTACAAAATTGTGATCATCAAAGCATTCTCAGGATCCTAAATTCAACAGGGAAAACTTGAGGTCATCTGAAGAATGAGGAACAAATTTTAGGAGGTATAAAAGGGAACCCTCATGGTTGGTGAGACATTAGGTTTATCTCTTTACTAGTTTTAATATTTATTCATGAAATTAAGAAGCATTGTATGCATGCAAAGTTTTATTAATATTTAATGATAGAGATCATGAAAATTAAGGCTTTTATATATGTTAAAATCTTGTTTTCAAGCATTAAAAATGATATTTTATACAATATAGCGTTGACAAGTGTCGATCATCCATCACGCAACATGGATCGTGTCGACCCTCCACACGACCCGCGTTAACCGGCAAAAGGGAAGACAAAACTGCCACCCGAATAGATAGACACGGATCGCATCACCTAGACGCGACCTACGTTGGTCGACCAGTGAACCCTAAACGCAGACCACATAAATCGTGTCATCTAGACGCAGGGTGCATTATCTCCCTGAAAGAAAACCATGCACCGACATGGACCATGTCCCCAATGAACGCGGACGGTTGTTGCGGCAGCGAAAACACAAAACCCTGAATCTATCATGTTTCTGAATCGAGCCAAGTTAAACCTAGGATGACGATGGCCCATCACCCGAATCAAACCGTGTTCGGAAATATAAAACCTTACAAAAATTAGATAGAAAATAAAAAAAATGGGTTGTGTCCAAATTCGACATCAGTCACGTTATGATCCCAAAGAACAATAATTTAAATAAAGTCATGTTGCGTTAACCTAAACCGCGCTGAAGAGGATGACATCAGCAATTACGAACCACACTCAATTAGTATATGGACTACACTCGACGAAGGAGAATAAGTGAACGAAATGCGATGGAAACGGCTCGTATCGTATCCTGGCACAAACCATTTTATGATAAGAATGCATTGATGGTAAAATGGGTGGTGTCCACCTCGGACAGGCAAGTTTTTGGAATATGACATATTTTTGTACTATTCATGTATGGATTTTTGACATGTTTATTAAAGGAAGATTGAGATATTTAAGAAAAGATAAGAAAGATTTTAAAATAAGCAAGATAAAAGATGAAAGTTGTAGGTCTTCATGTGCACTAATTGTCAAAGGGAGCAAAGAATGAAAGTAAAAGTAGGGATATGGGACGTAGCTGAAGGCAAAATAATGAAACACCACGGCGGTGAAGACAATACATTTATCCTCTATTCCTGTTGTCAAGACTCTCCTCCCTTTGCAACAAACTTGGGATTTTCACCATATAGGAAAGCCCGCCTACCATATAGGGTCATCGTGATGATGTACAACCACTGACGATGATATATGAAAGTGCCATGAAATTTTCTTAAGAGATGAAGAGCTCTTCACAAGATATGAGATAAAAGATTTAAGAAGTTAAATGATAACTTCTAAGAATGAAAGATGAAAGAAAGAATGAATGAAAGGAAAGAAAGTTCAAAGAAATATGCAAAGATGAAAGCAAAGAACATACAGAACAAATATTATTCTAGAAAAAGAAAGTTGCAAAGAAAAGGAAATAAGATGTTGAATGCAAAGTGAATAATGATTTAATGATTCTGCATTATTATATGCATTTATAATTCTATGATATCCTTTACACTGCAAAAAAATGATAAAAAGTTATTTTTCCATTATTTTATTTTATTTACTTTATTTTTACCCTATTTGAGCCTTACATTACTAGGTATTAGCTCATGGGAGGTTCTCCTCCTCTACATCTGGGTCCTGCAAGTAATTAGGCTTAGGTGCTGACGTTGGTGATGTGGATGATGAGGAGGTTCATGACTACATAGAGATTGAATATGGGATGGATTGAGTCTATTAGTTTTAGTAATCAATTCCAATGTAATAGTTAATTTTTTTTCAGATTTTATGACATTGTGTCTAACTTGAATTGGAAATATGACTTTAGTCCTTTATATTTAATTAAAGACTTCCACAAAAGAATAGTTTTTATTTGATTTTAAATTCCACATATTTTTGTATGATGTTGGACAAGGGTAATAAGTCAAGTCAAAGTAATTTTGAGTAACATCTCCAACAACGTCCAAGTATATATTGGGATGAGATTTTGGGGCATTACAAACCCTACGTCATGTTGTCTCAAGAAATAGCATGTTCGACTTAGAAAAAATATATCATAAATTGTACATATCAAGGTAGGATAAAAAAATATACGGAGTAGTTGGAGCTTATATAATATTCTATTAAAACGTGAAATAAGTTGAAAGGGATAAGTCTAAAGAAAGTTCTAAATTATTAAGGCTTAACTATCGAAATGCAACAAATAAATAAATTAAGATTATTGTAAACTTTCTCAAGTGTAAATTAGAATAAATAAATTTAAGGAATTTATATGTAAAGAACCTAAAATTTTACTTTTAGGGTAAATTGGATTCATCGATCTAAAAAAGATACCTACAAATTAAGTCATGAACTTTAGATGGATAATGTATTAAATTTGTCTAGTGCTAAAAATTATTATCGTATATAGTATGGTACAAATTGTTCATAATTTACACTAGATTTTTGTTCAGGAATAGCTATATATGATATGTTTAAACTATTTTAATTTACTTATTATGATATCTCATTGATGTTATTGTTCCATGTTATGCCATATAATCATTATTCCTTGTGTTTTATGACTATGAATGGATCCTAAAGTTATGATCGACCCTATTATTATAAACTATATGTTAAATACAAGTACAAAAAATAAGATTAATAAATATATTGTCATTGTGTGATGCTTGCCTGGAGTAAAGATTAATGATGTAATTATGATGATGTTAGGAACTTGCAGTGTAGTCATAAAAATACAATTATGATGTATGGACTAATTTTCTTCATTCAAAGAGGATTCCCAAGCATCGTTCCCTTGCGGGGTTTCGCTAAGGTTTATGCACCAACTAGTCACCAATAACAATCCTTACATTGACATTGCTTAGCCTAGGTGAACTTGATGATTAGCGCACCAACTTAAAGTCACACAAAGTCGCCTGATGATGATGATAATGGTGATGATGATGATGATCTATGTTATACATGATGATGAAAGTAAAATGAAGACGATGATAACAATGTTATTGAAGTAAATTGAGTATGACACATGATGAGAAGGTTGAAAAAATGTGATTTTTATTTATGAGTGATGTTTATCCTTAAATATTGTATATTCCTATAATTTATGCTATTATGATTATCATATCAACTATATTATATTCTTTACAATAAATATTGTAACATGCATTTGGTTTTCTTTTAACAAAGTATAATTTAGAATCTTATGCGATTAGATATTAGCTTATGTTTTAAAGAATCTAGCCAATTTGAAATCAAAATACATCTTTTTAGTATACTTTCAAAATGTTTAGAATTGTCCAACACCAAGTCAAATCTTTAGTCATATCAATTTTTAAAGTCAAGTAAAAGAATAAAGATGTATGTTGATCATTATAAAATCTAAATTATTATTTTTGAAATTGTATATTTCACTAAACATAGAAAAAAAATTTAAGCATAGACTTTTTAAATAATAGTAATCATAATAATAATATAATATGCAGAAATTTATGAATGTAAAAAAATAACGAGAAGATTGAAAGAATTAGACTTACTAACTAATATTAGTTGCTTTAACTAAGAAGAAGAAGAATAATAATAATACTTATTTTGATAAGACCTGCACGATGAAAAAAGACTCAAGTCTTGGGTCAGAACCCCGAGACGTCTGATCATATATAATTTTTCAAATAATTATTAATTAATCAAATGTTAGAAAAATTAATTAAAATATATTATGATAATATGCTAATGTTATTTAGATGATAACTATGACAACATGGGTATTCCTAAAATATAATAAAATATGAATTATATAATAACATAATTCTTAATCGACTAACTAATATAAATATTTAAAATATTATTAAATTAGATATGTTTGTGATAAGAAAGATACAAAATTTTTTCAAAAATATTAAAATAAAAGATGTTCAAAGAATATTTGAAAAATTAAAATATTTGTATTGTATCAAAATAAAGATATATGAGAAAGTCAAATGTTATATTTTTCATGCATCATGCGGGCACAATACTAATCGATATAAACAAAGGAGAGATAAATAATGGCAAGTGACACTCTCCTAAAAGCCACATTATGCTTCAACAAGATAATTTTTTTTAAATTTATTTTACATACATATGACTGATAATATATAATCAAACAAACCACGTGTGATTATCACATCATATTATGCTAACAACGTTTAGATATGCTGAAGTTTGTAAATGATCTATTATTTTATTTTATCTATATGTAAATATTCTACAATCATACGAGACCACAGAGCAATGGCGGAGCCAGAAATTATCGTGAGTGGGTGCACATTATAATATAATTATAATTAAATAACATAAAATTATTTTATTAAAAATGATACAAAAATAATTAGCTATTTTATATTGAAATAAATAAATATTTAGCATTGATTTTACTTTGTAAAATATAAATATTTTTATGAGCATGCCATTTTTATATTTATTATACATTTTTCATCATAAAATACATATAATATAAGTGATACTTTCTCACATAAATGAAAAATATCCATCACAAATTAATAATAAACATTATCTGAAAAAATACATTGGAAAACAAAAAATTTACTATGATCAATCATTGAATTCTAATATATCAGAATTTTTCTAAAGAATCAATTAGATACAAATTGAATGATATCATAAATAATCAAAATGTATGAGTACGTGGCATGAAAATATTGGAAAAAAAATAAAATTAGAAAATAAAAGGTATACTAAACTTTGTCGTAATAAATAAGATGGCAATAACTCTTATTTGCTACATGCCCTTAGCTTATGGTACAAAAATTTAAACACAAAAGGAGGATGATAAAATAAATTGTAGAAAATGGGACTCGATCTTTGGTCTTTTGGAATAAAAAAGATGGTTTTGCCAACAAGCTGATAGAATAGTTTGTGCAATAATTGCCTGAAAATTTTAATGGGTGCACTTGCAGCCATAGGAACCCCCTTGGCTCCGCCTATGCCTCAGAGTGCATGCCCAGGAGAGCAGTCCCAAATCATATGAGAGCAGTCTCAAATCATTACAACGCTACACAAACATTTCCCTACACATATAATATGTACAATGAGAGGCAAAGAATATCAAGCGGCACTTTTCATTAAGCTACATATTAAGTTCAAACAAAATAAGAAACTTCTATATTATTTTAAATATATAGAAAGATAATAATGATTTATATTAATATTTTAAATTAAACTTGGGGACCTTACTCTTGAGTTCAAATAATGTATGTATATAATAATAAAGTTATTTCCTTAAATATCATTTGAACTACAATGAAAATTTAGATTTAATCCTGAACTATAAAATTATACAGAAATATATCTAATTTTTTTCAGTTGAACAACTCGGTCGTATCATTTGGATTTTCATTTTTTATATTAATTTTTTTATGAAATGCATACTAGCTCTTCGATGAGCACTGCTCGAGCTCACACAATGACCTCGTTGGCGAACTCCAAGCTAGCTATGCTCGAACTAATCTGCCGCGTAGGCGAGCTTGCCATGCATCCAAGCTCCGCGCAAGCTAGTGTACAACTCATTAACGTGCTCCATGTGAGCTCGCCAAGTGAGCTCAATGCGAGTTGTATAGAGCTCGTCAGCCTGCTCCACGCGAGCTCCATGATAGTTCACATGGAGCGTGGAGCTCATCATCGAGCCTTACTTGTGCTTGTTTCATTAAAAATAGCTCGTAAGGAAAATGTTGTTCACCATCTTTCCTGGAAAATATTTTGTGCGGAGAATACTTTCTTTTGTTTGGTTCTCTAACAAAAACTACATTAGTTTTTTTTTTGTTAATCATTTTGTGTGTATATATATATTATATATATATATATATATATATAACAGAATTAATGTAAAAGATAATTTGATAGGGAAAAGTATTTTCTTCTCTTCAAGAAAAATAATTTTCGTTAAGAATTTTCCTAATGGTCAAACATAGGAAAACCAAGAAATTATTTCTTTTTGGAAAATAAATTATCCCAAACAAAACCAACCTAAGTTTGTTGGATGGTTTTAGATCTAGAATGCCAAAACAAGTTTCTAATGATAACACCCAAAGTACAGGCTTCAACATAATGTTATAAGTCAAATCAAACAAATTAATCTCAAGACAAAGGCTACATGATGATGATGATGATGATGATGATGATGATGATGATGATGATGATGATGATGATGNAGTACAGGCTTCAACATAATGTTATAAGTCAAATCAAACAAATTAATCTCAAGACAAAGGCTACATGATGATGATGATGATGATGATGATGATGATGATGATGATGATGATGATGATGATGATGATGATGTGATATATTGTCACGATCCCTGGTTCAAACCTTGATTTGATCAGTAAGCCGCGACCTATTATGGTCGACCAAATATAATATGGTGAAAGCGCGTTATAATTCATTTGATATCTTACATGTGTATTATCATAAATGTAATCAAACACAGGCGGTATATATATTTTGATCTTAGAGCAAATCCACACTATTACATACTTACACATTATACAATATTTTTCGTAACATTTAACATTCTTATACAAGAGTTATACACCATGAGGAGACATACATCCTCAATCTCATTTTATAGCTCGACCAAGAGTACTTCGATCCTTAAAGAGGATCACAAAACACGACCACAATACTAGTCTACTGAATTGAGAAATATTAGAAACCATACTATGAGCAAACCATAGCTTAATAAGTAGGAAACTTATAGTCTATGTATTTTCACCTAGTCAATTTGAGAAAAATAACATAAATATATACAATATTAATTAACATATGCATTGTGTCACCAAAAAACTTGAAACATGTATCATTACCATAGCATATCATAGAATATTTTATGCATTTGTGCAATCATGTATGCATAATGCACATGTCATATCATCATCATATCACATATTCATATCATATCATGCAACAAGTCATGCACTTGTGCGATCATGTATGCAACATGTCATATCACTAGCAGACCAGAGGTATTATATCACCTCATAGTGTTTAATGCCATATCTATCGAGGAAACATATTGTCCCTTACCCTTAAGATATCATATCATCTCTTTTGAAGAATTTCATATCGTCCTTGTAGAAAACATATCATCTCGGGAAAAGAGCTAAAGGTAGCAAACAATCCTTATGAAGTTTCGGCAATGATTTCATTTCAAATAGGGTGTGTTCTACCCAGAAGAATCTTAGCTTAGAAGTGAGTCATATTTATTAGAAATCAATGCCACATGAGATTAAACATGAACAAAAGGACTCTTGTTTAACCGAATTCATAAGGGCAATTCACAAAAAAGGAGTTAACTACTTACCTCGACTTAGTTTGAGGAAGGATAAGAACCAAGTTGTAACCTCGGTAAATAAGATAGATATCTAGGTATACTTAGTGAATTATATATATAAGTCTCAAAGACATCAAAATCTAAATTTTAGGTCAAAAAATAAAATCGACAATTTTACAATTTTTTATTTTTGTACCTTCATTTAACCTAACTAAAATTTATTAAAAATCATATTTCACATACTTTAACATGTGAGAACAACTTATGGAACTTTATTTTACATAATTATTACATTTTTGAAAATCATATTTTCATGCCTTAATTAAACTTTTTGGCGCTTTCAGTGCTCTGCCTATTAAGGTTGAAGCTTTTACCTCAACACAATTATCAAATGCATATTAATCATATAATGTGACACTAATACGTCATCTTATGTAAATTAAGTCACGAATATTACATATATTAATCCAAAACATTTATAAACATATTTGTTTACTCTTAAACAATAAACATAATTACTTGTTAAAGTAAAATCACAATGTAAAATAATATGATTGTAAGTTGTACAACACGACATTTAATACTAAATTATAATTGATTCATGATTCATGAAATTAGTTAAACAAATTAATTTAGGTATTTATAAATAGTTAGATGAAGAAGAAATGAATCAAAGCACTCGCTATTATTTACATCTCATGCATGAATAATTAATACAACATAAAGTTAATTAAAGAAAAGATTGATTAAAGTTTAAATGTATCTATAAATAATAAAGGACTCATTGGTATTTACAAAAACATTAACGTTTAATTAAAGGAGAGATTAAATAAGTGCATGTGAAGTTTAAACGTTTTAATTTTTTTCTTAGCGAGTTTTTTCCCTCTATTTGAATGATTCAACGAGTTTTGATTACTTCAGTCAGTTTAGACTAGCTCAAATTGGTTCATGTGATGCCTGATTTATGAGTAGGCTCGTGATTGGGTTGGAGGCCGATCAGACCAGACAGTCTTATTCGGGCTTGACAACACTATTTCAATGCACATTTCTTCATAAGAAAAATCATCTCTAAAAATTATCATATTTCTTTTGAAAAAATATTGTATCTTACTCTTATAAGTATTAGGAGTGTTCGTTTAGGGGGCATTAATCATTGGATGACTAAATAATTTGCGTTGATGAAACTTTTTTATTACGTAATTATTTTTTAAAATGATAATTGTCTATCAATAGTGGAACTACCACATCTTTAGTAGTAACTTACTACGCCTCCTATAATTCATTGGGTTGCAAATCAATGGTGGATGAAATGAGGTGTTGACCTCACAAAAGCGATTCACTTAAATGAACCTGATTCATTTAAAATTCTCTCTTCTAAACTCTTCTCTTCCTTCCACATACACCCTTGTCAAAAAAAAAAGAAATTATTTGTTTCCTTCTCTATTCGACTCCTTAAGAAGCCCCCTCACAAGCACATTGGTGGCCTCTCATCCGAATCGATCTCGCCCCACCCCACGAAGCTCCCCTCTGCCTCACAAAGTCCTCGTCCACCTCGCGAAGTCCGAGGTTGTGGGGCTAAGCTCCTCTCATTCAGAAAATCTGCACGATACATTGGATTCGGCATTCTATGCAATTAGAAATTATCTTTTGTAATTAGATACTTAAAGTGTTATCATAATATCATATTATGATGTACCTTTCTTATGAAATACTCTATATATCAATAACATAGTTGTGGTTTCTATTTAAGAAAGGGAAGAAAATATCCGTGAGCAGATGAGGGACTCTCGAATGGCACCTCTTCCCTTTTATAGGCCGCTAACCTTCCATTGTACATCCATCGGGACTGATTCCAGCCATCTCGTGTGTTGATATCTCTTTTTCCCATATGTCGATCCTCTGTTGATTATTGTTTTTTGCATGTCCCTTTTGTCCGCCTCATTGACCACAGTTTTTCCATGAATATAGACGTTAACTTGGATAGAAGCGTGGGAGGAGCTAGCAACGTATGTTGGTGTTGCAATCGCGTCGTGTCATGCGCAATCCACGTGAGCAAAAGATGTCAATGTTCGTTGCCTTCCATTCATGTGTTGTCATACGCAATTGAAGAAGCAGTTTGTTGGTGAGAAGTGATCATGATGGTCACTTATAACATTCTCCCACTTGACCATCAAGGTCATTGTGTGCTAGCACTTTCATCGTTCGTGCAGAGTTTAACTGGAGATTCTATCACGAAGTTCACTATCTTTGAATACTTCATACTAACTGAAATATTATAGAGTCCCATCAAGTCAACACTTGATAAAAAATTTCAAATGTGATTCCTTTCATTAGTAAATCACCTAATATGCCATTTGTAGGCACATATGTCACAATCACTTCTTTCTTTTTCACTCGATTCTTAATGTAGAGATATTCTCAATATGTTTTCTTCTGAATTGTTAGCTTCAATGTATATCAATGTTTGATTATCACAGTACATTGACAGTTGTTCTTTGACCAAGTTGAGCTCTCGTTCTAAAAAAACATTTGAATCATACACTCATCACCATGAGTGATTGATGTATTGCAAGCAATATACTTAGACTCCTGTGCATGTGTAGCAACACATCCTTTGCTACCTCGAAAATAATTACACCACCTAGTAAGAACAAATGACATGGCGCAGACTTTCGATCATCTATAACGCTACCGAAAATCTCATTTGAATAGTCTACTGCCTCAAGTATGTATGTTTGATATGTCAATCTTAAATGTAAAGTTCCTTTCAAATATTTCAGAATACTCTTAGTGATCTCCAATAGGTCTTTCCGGGATTACTTTGATATTTGCTAACTAGACTTACATCATAAGTCAAATTGGGCATCATATATAACATGACATACATCAAGCTTCCTGTCGCTTCTGCGTATGGATCCTTTAAGGGTTTTGCCTTGCATAGGGACACTAGCTTTTACTAAATCTTTTTTCCAAATACCAACAGGGTGGGCACTGGATCGCAATACTACATACCAAATCTTTTTAGTATCTTATTAATATACCGCTTCTAACTTAAACTCAAACTTCTTGATTTTTTGTCATGGGTAATTTAAATGTCGTGTACGTAAGACGGATTCCCCATGTTTGTCATTTCAACTTATTTGCTCAATTTATTCTCGATTTCATCGAGCATTCCTACATCAATTTCGATGAGTAAGATATCATTCATACATAGAGACAATATTACAAAACTATTTTCAATTTTCTTAATATATACAAGTGATCCAAATTGTTCGTTCTGCAATTAAATTGGAATGTAGTCTCTTGGAAATTCAAGTATCATTACCTAAACAATTATTTTAAGTTATAAAGTGACTATTTTAGCTTATACACTTTATTTTTCTGATCTTTCATCTGAAATCCTTTAGGTTGTCGCATGTATACATCTTCAGATAAATTTTCATTCATAAAGTTGTATTGATATCCATTTGTAATAACTCCAAATTCATAAATGCTACGTCTTCTAAGCTCGTCCGAATCAACACAAACTTAGCTATTGAAATTTTCTGAAAATCTATTTTGATTTGATGAGTATAATCATTGGCTACCAATTTATCTTTGTGCCTATCAAGAGAACAATCAACATGATATTTTCTGTTGAATATACATTTGCACCCTATGAACTGCCTACCTTCTGACAAGTCATAATGCATATACTCTATTTCGATCAATCGAGACAATTTTCTCTTTCATGACTCTGATCATGATTCTCATTCATCAGAAGCCATCATTATCTTAAAGAAATAGGATATATATTATCCTCTACCTTAGCATCGACGAAGTAACTCAAAGTCTTGCACTCGTACAAAACATAATCATCTAAATGTATGAGTTTCATCTAAGGTGATTTGGTGTCGATTATAACCATGAAAATAATGGTTCCTTCACCTCTTCCAAAGATATATCATTGTGTATTCTCAATTCTCATTATTGAATAGTCCAGTGTGTCTTTGGAGTTGTCTCCACAATCACCTAAAATCGTTAGAGGAGCATCGTCCTCTTGTACATGCTCTTTTTTATTATAAAAAAAGTAATATCTTGACTCTCTATAAGACCCTTTTATGAGTGGAAGAATCTATTACCCTTTTGATTTTTAAATTTATTAATCTCGTTTTGTTTGGACTTTGAAGAAAAAATGTTCTTGGTATTTTTTTTGTTTTTTCATGACAAATATTTTGAAAATAATAACAAATTAAAATTTAAACTTTATTACTTTACGTAAGTTGGGACCTTTAAAATAATACTTTGTTTATTATTTTTATTTTCAAATGAACTATAATTCCAAAAAAATGATAAATTCAAATTTGTTAATAAACTTTTTTTTTCATGGAACAAACATTCTCAATATGATAATAAATTAAAATTTTATACTTTTTTTTGTAATTTACTTAAATTAGGAATCTTTTTAAATAATCATTATTTTATCTTTTTCGCGGAAATATTATTCCGAAAATAATAAAGATATTTCAAACTAAAAAATTTATAATTTATTTTAACTTGTTAAGACTATTTATTATATCTTTGATTATTTTTTCTCAATTTTTTCATGTATTCTTTAGTTTGTATTAGAATTTTAAATTTCATTATGTGATTTTATTAGGACTCTTTAAAAGATATTTATTTTCTTAATATTTTTCTAAGGAAAAATATTATGAAAATAATAATAATTAAAATTTAATTTTTTTTATACGAAGAATTATAATTTTATAAATTTACATAAGCTACTGGTATTATTAAAAAAATATTATTTTGTTACTTTTTTCAAGAAAACAGTAATTCTGAAAATAACTGTAAAATCACTTCCTTTAATCTGCTTGACTTAGAAATTGTTAAGACTTTTTTTTTAAATAATTGTCTGCTTGAAGATACCTAAAACATAATTATTATGTATTAGAATTTAAATTTCTCAATTTACTTTAGTTAGGACTCTTTAACAAATATTATTTTTTTCTTAGAAACAAATATTATTAAAATAATAATAATAATAATATTACTATTATTATTAATTTTAATTTTTATTAATTTGCTTCGGTTAGGGCACTTTTTTTTACTTTTTTCAATGAAAAATACTAATTTGGTAATTAAGAATAAATACATTTTATTAATTTTCTTAACTGACTCTTTTCTAAAATAATTTTTAATATCTAACATCTGAATTCTAAATTTTCTTAATTTACTTTAATGTGGACTATTTGAAAATGGTTACTTTTTATTTTTCCAATGAATTTTTTTTCCCTGAAATATTAAAAAATCAAAACTTTAAATTTGATTAGTTTACTTGAATTAGGAATCCTTTTAAATAATTGTCATTTTATTTTTTTCAACAAAATACCAATAATTTTAAATTTATTTTTTTATTTACTTTACTTTAGGATACTTTTAAAATAATTATTACGTATTTACTTGTTTGTTTACTATTATAAAATAATTATTTTTTGAAAAAATTGAGGAGCTGCTTTGTGGCATTATACTCTAACAAACTTATGACAGATATTGTAATATCTCAGATTTTTAAAATAAATAAAAAATAAAATAAAGGAGAGATATGATATGATAAGATAAGAAAAGATATAGTTGATTAGGATTAGGAAAAGAGTTTGAATTGAAGTCAAATTATTATTTTTTTATCAATTTAATATTTCTAGTGCTATCCAAATAAATATTTAAGAGATTCCTAATCATATGAAAGATTATCTTTTAAAAGTATAATTACACACAAAGTCATAATAGAATTCAAACTCCATCTAGGACTGAATTTCCTCTCCTACAAATAGGACATAACCCCTCTCCTCTCATTCCATATTTTTTTCTTCTCTCTCCCTCCCTCTCTTCCTTCTCTCTCCTCACAGGATTAGATCAACATGGAGTAGGAGATCA